>JAKTSP010000058.1:0-47125 GCA_030580255.1 Yamadazyma sp. yHMH393
AGAAATACTTGGGACGCTTTGCCGACTTGAACATTACCGTCACCAAGCGTATGAGGAAGTTCTTGACCAGAGACTTTGGCTTCAACCCCCGTAAACTGGTGGTTTTGTACGACAGGCCCGGAAACCAGTTTGCTGCTTTGGAAGATTTGGAGTACACCGCTGACGAAATCAAACTGCACCAGGTGTTTCATGATATTGATATGACCAAAGACTACAAGATTATTGTCAGTTCCACGTCGTTCACGCCGGACGAGGATTTCAATGTTCTTCTTGACGCTTTGAAGCTTTATGACCAGGCGGATCATGCCCAGCCGGTGTTGTTGATTGTAACAGGGAAGGGCCCTTTGAAACAACAGTTTCTTGATACCGTAAAAACACACGCGTATCTGCCCAAAGTCACGGTCTTGACGGCTTGGTTGGCTATAGAGGATTATCCGATGATCTTGGCTATTGCAGATGTGGGCGTTTCTTTGCATACGTCTTCAAGTGGGCTCGACCTTCCCATGAAGATCCTTGACTTTTTCGGATGTGGGATTCCAGTGATATCTTTGGATTTCCCCAGTATTTCCGAATTGGTGAAGGATAACGTGAATGGGTTGGTATGCAAGCAAACAGAAAAGGGTGGGCAGTTGCTGGAACTCTTCAGGCTTCTTCAAGAGGTCTTTTCGGACAAGGAAACAACCGAACGCATCAAGGAGGGGGCCATGAAGGAAACGGCACTCAGGTGGAAGACCAATTGGAACAGGACATTGGCCGATATCTTCGATGCCTGAGAGCTCTATAGCCCTTAACGACTTCATAACAATAGCATACTTATAACGGGTACCCATTGTACGTTTTGTATACGTTTTCTATACTCTATTTCGTACCCATGTCTATACCTTTTCTTCTATACCCGTGTCTATAACTTTCCTATAACCTATTACGTCATCTCTAACTCCAATATGGCCCTTTTCAAACCTTCTACATGTTCTCTCGTATTCAAATCCTTCATCTTGCTGGCCTGTGTATTACCCTCGTACCAGAACTGGTACCCACTTTGTGCATATTCGTCAAGAAAATCATGCTCTGGGATCTCTTCTTCAAGTTCCCCCAGCCCCAAAACCATGTTTGTGATATAGGCCCAGCATTTTGCTGTCTCGACATGATTGTAACCACCTCCGCCCAAGAACAATGTGGGAATCGGACACATCGACATCACTGTCTTTACCGCAGCCGCTAGACCTCTAATAGTCAAATTCCACTCCTTGTGCTTGTCTGTAGCAAGGCCATCAGCACCACACTGAATAACTAACACATCAGGATCTGCTTTCCTCAAAAGCGGTACCACGATTTCTCGTATCAATGTCATCAATGTCTGGTCCGACAACCCTCTCTTTGTGGGTAAGTTAACCACTCCCTGGCCCACACTACTGGCATCACCAGTTCCCGGGAAAAAACCAACATCGCATCTGTGTATGGAACAAGTGATAACGTTTTTGGAGTACTTAAACGCATGTTCCACCCCATCGCCATGGTGCAAATCCAAGTCTAGATAAAAAACCTTCTTAAACTTTGCACGGAGCGTATTGATTGCCAAGACAATATCATTGACATAGCAGAACCCCGATGCCTTGCCCTTGGAACAGTGGTGTCTTCCGCCGTACCAATTAATGCATATTGATTTGTCTTCACTTCGTTCGATCAACTTCTTGCTGGCAGCTATGCTGGACCCAGCCACGGCTTTCACGTACTCGTCCATCCCCTCAAAAACATAACAATCATCCACCAAGCCAAACTTCCGCCACTGCCTGTCTTCATCACCCTCGTGTTTCGTAAACAATTGATCCACAAATTCGGAGCTATGAAAGACGCAGAGATCTTTATGTCGAGCATCGAATATTGGCACGACTCCTGCACATTTCACATCCAAGCGATAGGCCCTGATCAACGACGCAACCATACTTTGCCGGCCCACGTTTGAAGGCAAAAGGTCACACACCTTGTCAGCGGCAATGGACAGCGTAATCCATACCTCTCGTGAATCCGCCATTACTATTGTGTGATCCAACTGACATCGAAAAAAAAAAATGTGCACGCGTCAAACGATGGCATGACGATCATTTGCAACCAAATTATTAAACTGGTGCAAAACGAGCTCCCATTCTTTGTACGCCACGTCAACCGCCGTCGACGTGGATTTGGAACAACGGTAGATGGCTTTGTGGTACTCGAGCTCCCTTTGCGCGTGTTTTATCAATCGGAGGCACCGACATATCTGGTTTTGCAACATCAACTGAGAAAGATAGTTTTTGAAAGCGTCCACATCATCTTCATGAGGCCCCTCCTGTTGCAAAGAAGCACCCACCCATTGTGAAATCATCACCTTCAAATCGGCGTGGGTGAATCGGCTGTCTAAGAATAACGGCGGCGTAAATATAGTTTTCTGTTGTTGCACCCACGCCTCATCTATAGGCTCGTTAATCATATTGCTCCGTTCAGAGATGTCAACGAATTTCCCCTTTAACGATAACGGCTGTAGCTTTTGCTTCTTCCGCTGCTCCCTCTCCTCGATATACTCGTCTCGAATGGAGGATGGTAACTCGTTTAACACAGAGCTGTCGAAAGATTCATCTTCAGCATATCTCGCTGGAGCAGGGCTTGAACGAAGGTCTTTTTGAGGCAGTCCTGTTCGGGACTTCGCCTTGCTCTTTTTTGGAGACTCCACCACACGTACGTACTTTGGCTCGTGGCCATTTGCGGACGGAAGAAGCTGTTGCTTGTAAACTTTGACACCTGAGCGGTCTCTGGAAGGACTGCCATTCCTAGAATCGACCATCAATCCACGCCTTATCATTTCATCTTTGAGTTCTTTCCGTATGTCCCAAGGAAGAGAATCAAACACCTCCCAGTCAATAGCCGGTACTCCGTCTGCATCCGTGTCCGCAGCTATGGGATCTTTGAAATGCGAGTCGTCGCCTGTCTTCATAATTGTGGGTTTAACTTTCGTTCGACTTAATGACCCAAACGGAAGTTTCTTCTGATTGTTCTTTTTGTGCTGCTCTGCGTCTTCCAACTTCGACACCATTACTGCCACGCCTCTCAACTCTTTCGCTGGGATATTGAGGATTCTCGTCAACGACTTCAATTCCGCTGCTATGACCCCCCACTCGTTTGACGGCACCCCCAATCTGGATGTTTTATTGTAAAAATCACACAATCCCATCCCCAAGTACTTCGGGGGATTGAAAGGTGCATCTTTGGCTCGTTTTGCTAACTTGAGCGTCACCTGAGACCCTACTAATCCCAACTTCTGGAGCCGCCGGCTCATTTCCTTTCCCATTTCCACCATGAACTGCTCAATTTCTATGGGGCTGTCAAATCTGATGCCATAATTAACGTCAACAGAAACAGACTTCCGCCCTAAAAGAGCCGGATTCGACGAAGGGCCTGAATCCATATCCAAAATGGTTGTGTCAATTCCCCGAGCGTAATTGTGTAGCTTATCGCCAGTTTTAGGTCCAAAAACGTTCATGAGCCGGGATTTGGGAACCTGCCTAAGATGCAATAATGTAGGGCGTTCTACTCGACCAAATTCCACGTCAAACTCTTTCTTGAACTTGTCCACCAACGAAGAGCCTACCCCTGGCAAATCCTGAATAAGAATGCGGTCCAAAAACTGCTCAACGTCTTTATGAAGGTAGAAGTAACCGTTTGGTTTGGCCTTTCTCAAGGACAATTTTGCCAAAAGAACGTTAGACGACACACCTATGCTGATGGGGCATTTGGTTAGCTGGAAAATATCCGACCTCATAGTCTCACATAGCTTACGCACTTCCCGTTCCACGGCAGTTTCTTCCAACTTGTTCACAAACGATGTGATGTCGATCAAAGCTTCGTCGATCAGCACTGGGTATATCGTATCAAACTCCCCCGTCATCGAGATTAGGTAATTGTACAATTCCGACGCATACTTTTCGTACAAGTCAAACTCGTAGTCAACGATAATCAAATCGTTACACAACCGTCTGGCAGACCGTGTCCACATTCCGTTCCTTATCCCAAACAGTCTGGCCACGTAGTTGCAACTGGCCACATCGGAAGTATTACTTCCATGCGACACCGCCACTGGCTGTTTCTCCATATCGATCTCGGGATGCTTGTGGCACGAAGCCGTAGCAAAGAAGCAGTCGAAGTCCAAGTGTAAAATGGTTCTGCTGGAGTCATTCGAGGGAGTTTTCCTTGTTCCCTTTGTGGCGTCCAACACCCTCTTCATGAATGTCATTTTCACTTCGGCCTTCCAAGAACTGAGATGGTGCAACCTAGAGTTGGCAAAAAAATGCTGCAAGAACCCGGGAGATCGTGCATCCATGACCTGAGCCTTTTTGAACGGGACCCCCTTCTCGTCGGTTCGATCGTTGGTGAAAGCCACCTTTTTCTCCTCCTCTGCCACCTCGTGGACGTCGTCCTGCTGCTCTTCCCCGAGACTGGCCGTGACATCTTCGTCGATGTCTGCGATATCGTCAAACCCATCGAATCTGTCCTCGAGCAAGTGGTCTTCGCCGTCGTCCTCTACCAAATCCTCATGGTTGAACTGACCCACGGCATAGTCGTACTGTTGCTTTCCCTTGCCGTCCAACTCGAGCCTCTGCTGGTCATATGCCACCTCTTTGAATAAGCGGTACGGTTTCCAGTCCAATAATTGCTTGGCCCCCACACATTCTGTGATCCACGTAGCCTTCACCACCCGACAATTCTTGAACTGCTGCTGCTTACGCGGCGTGAGCCGGTCGCATATGATGTGTGTTGCGGCCGACTTGTTGTTCAAGAACCCCAAGAACTTGCCGCCGTGTATTATCACCAACCGATGGATCTCTGTAAGAGAGGGAGTCGTGTGGCCGTTAACGTGAATCACGCACCCTTTGAAAATAGGCTCTTTGTACACATCTTCCCCTTGTGCTTCACGGCGCTCGGCGTCCCACGCGGCATACTCCCTGTCGTTGATCTGTTGCTTTGCCTGCTTGTTCTTGAAATACACGTCGTATTCGCCAAACTCGTGCCGGGGGCCCACTTCAGGCTCTTCCACTGGCGGCTCTTCCACTGGCGGCGGCTGCTGTGCTTCCAACAACACGTCGTTGAACGAATCGTTGAACGGGTCCAGCGATGGGAGCACGTCCTTGGCGGAATGCTCAACAGCAAAACCATTGGGGCTCTTATGTTGCAGTTGCAGCTCACTGAAAGACGTGAGATGGGAAAGGAAGCGGGAGTCGTCAAGGGACTGGAGAAAGCTCCTGTAGGAGGTATGGTTTGTTTGTGTTTGGGCTCCTATTTGTGTACCATGAGATGTTTGTGTACCATGAGCTATTTGTGGTTCACTTGGTTCACTTTCAGGCCCACTGTGCATTTCCTTGCATCACTAACCAAGCCTTCTTGATTCTAATCAAAACGTGACTAGTGAGTCGCGCAGGAAAAATAACTGACAAAAATAGACTATTTTGCTCACTCACTGCCAAAGAAAAAAAAAATCAACAACTACGCAAAGATCCAAATAACTTAGTGTGATTGCATTAGAATAATGGTATGTGTCGTATAACCCACCATTGTGAGATAAAACTGTGCCCATGAGCTTGGCTTGAGACTTGTTGCGCCGTTTGAAACGCGTTGATTCGGCAGATACTGATTTTGATCCGGTCCATGAACTGATATTGATCCCCAGCCCAAATGCCACCGAATGCCACCTGTCACAATTGAAACCTCAAGCTGCCACAAATACTAACCGACTGTAGGCCGACAAATTATCAGAACAGCAAATAGCCGAGTTCAAAGAGGCTTTTTCTCTCTTTGACAAAGACAGTGATGGAAAGATCACCACCAAAGAATTGGGCACTGTCATGAGATCATTGGGACAAAACCCTTCTGAAAGTGAATTGACCGACATGGTGAATGAGGTTGACATAAATAGCGATGGGTCCATTGATTTCCCTGAATTTTTGACCATGATGGCCAGAAAGATGAAGGATACCGACTCCGAAGCAGAAATTGCCGAAGCATTCAAGGTGTTTGATAGAAATGGAGACGGCAAAATTTCCGCTGCTGAATTGAGACACGTCTTGACTTCCATTGGTGAGAAGTTGACCGATGCCGATGTCGACCAAATGATAAGAGAAGCCGATACCAACAACGACGGAGAGATCGATATTCAAGAGTTTACTGCCTTGTTATCTGCTAAGTAAATGCGAATTGATATTTTTTTCTTCTGAGTTGTTCAATAGTACTGTTGTATTCAATATTTACATTATTTGTCTAGCTGCAAGCTCTGTTTAATTGGTACCGTTTCTCTACCGCTTGAACGATCCAAACCGACTCAACCGAGCAGACGATCTTTGCCGGAACATGGTTGAAGGGGTGGAACTCACTCTCTTCGTAGGATACGCTCTTCTCTCGTTGCTCTGATAAACACTTTCATTCTCGTGGGTGTCTCTGTCCTCTTCGTCCTCTTCAAAAATAGCACTCTCCTGGTCATAACTGACCTCGGCCATATCTCTGTTGATCATGTACCTCAAGGCATTGAACCACACATTGTGTCTCCGTCTATTGGAGCAAGTGAATTTGATAGACTTGGATTGCGAGTGGACGATAATACTCTTGTGGTACAAACCAGTGGGCAAAGGATTATTATCGTCGACACTTTCCACGCTCACAATGGCAGCTGCTTTTGTTTTGGAAGTGGTGGGGTTCGACAATGAAGGGTTGACGGTCGACCAATAAAGCGTCAAAGTGTAAGGATGCACCCAAAAGTACCGTTCGTGACGGCTTTCACTAATGGAAGTGAATGGGCCCAATTTCCGGTGGTATTTCCACACAAACTCTCCGATGACCACTTGTGTTATGGCAGGGATCATTGATCTATCTGTGAGCGACACGTTGGTGGCCATTGAAAGAATCCCTGTGTTAACCGACTCCGTCAAACTGTGAACATGGGAATGGATCGATAAGTTGGATCTTGCAAACGAACTTTGTGGTCTTGAACCAGCACCGGCAGCCGGTGAACTTCTAACGTGTGTTGGCGAAGCGTACTTGGCGACCAGAGCTATTTCTGGACTGGCTTGTTGGGACGCAGGTTCGGAATCCACGTCGCTGGTGATGGTTGGCGGAACTAGGATATCATCTTCATGTACGAAGCCACGCTTCTCGGCGTGCTTCTTGAACACTTCGTCGCTTACCTTTTCGATGTTCATGCCCTCGTTTCTAAGCAACTTGCTGTAGTAGGAAGTAGGAATGGCGGAGATTTTCAGGGCATCTGGCTCTCTTAAGGATGTGGTGGGTATAAATGCGGTGATAGGTAAAACTAGGTACCCCATTTTCTTTCCTGCAGCCATGAATTTCTCGTGGCTGGAGACCGTGTCTCTAGCGGACTTAAGATCGGTGTACTCAGACCCTGAAACCGGCACCAACCCGAATTTAGAGGCTATAGTGGTCACTTGATCTCCTGTGACATTATCGATGTGAGATCTCTTTAATGTCTCGTACTCTTCTCTCATTAATACCACTAATCCGAGTTCTCCCAGTTTTTCCATCACCGTTTCCTTGGTGATGGGTTCAGGACCTGTTTTCTGTTGTTGCGACAACTCGTGAATGGTAGAGTCCCTTTCGGCAATATCTTGCTTGAGTTTGACCAATTGTGGTTCGGGAATGAGCACGAGCCCGTTGGTGGTGGCGTATTCTTCCAAGTCTGATCTTTCAGTGCCTTTATTGGTCAACATGATGTATTCGTCTTGTTTCAACACAACCATGCCGATTCTGGCTGCACTCAACGACAATTCGTCTTCGTCGAGTCTGAAAGAATCTTCGGCGTCCACAAAATCGTTCATGTCGTCACTGTAAAGCGAAAGGTCTCTGGAGTTTCTGCGGTTCGCTCTGGCTTCCATGATTGAGTTTGCAACGTTGGAAGATGGTGCTAACCCTCGTTTCTTGCTTTCTTCTAACTGCGTGTTCAACTTGTCAAAGTCTGCCATAGGGACGATGGTGTACCCTGCATCTGAGGCGGACTTTTGAACTTGTGACTTCTGTTGCTCTGTTCCTGAAAGCCACCCGATGGTTGGCACCATCAAAGCCTTTGTGAGGTTGTCGTATTCATCATTATCGACTAATTTCTTATTCAACTTAACAACCCTACTGTCAATAGGCTCTTCTGCAGCCCGCTTCAATTTGTTGAATTCTCCTACTGGCGTCACCAACAAGTGTTGTTTCTCGGCCTTGTCCCTCAAATACTCCAATGATGGCGCTTCATAGTCGTCTTTCGTAATGACAATGAACCCTTCTTCCTCTGCCCTCTGTTGCAAAGGCTTCCTAGCTGATTCGCTTAGCGACTCTAGTTCTTCGGTGGGTACAGCTTCCAACCCGTTTTCTCGGGCTCTGGCCTTGATAAGCTCCATTGATGGAACATTGGCTCGGAACACCAAATCCTCGTACTCTTGTGCTGACAATACCTTCATATCAGCCTCCTTGGCTCGTGTTTCCAAGGACTTGCCCTGTTCGGTTATCAACGTGCTGTGGTCAGAGTCTGATACTAAAGTGAATGCATGCAACTTGGCTTTCTCCTTGAGATGGTCCAACGTTGGAGTCTCTGCTGTCTCTTTCAAAGAGGCGAGTTCATGCCCAGGTATAACCACCAAATTAGACTTTTGTGCCTTCTGTTCAATTGTCTCTTCGTGGGATGCTTTGAGGGCTTGTAATTCCTCAGAATCCACCAATGAGTAACCAAATACGGTGGCGTGCTCCTCAATATCAGCTTTAGTTGGTGACACAAGTCTTTCGTACTCTTCCGTGGGCAAGGCGGTTTTTTTCTCTTGTGCGGCCTTAGCCTCTACTGTTTGTAATGCTTGCGATGTTAATTGATCAAATTGGTCAATCGGAAACACCACATGGTTCAAAGCCTTGGCGCTGGCTGCAAGAATCGGTATTGATGGGTTATTTGCTTTGGTCTCAAGCTCTTTCAACCTTTCTTCTTCAATCAATACTTTGCCTTCTGCCTTTGCCTTTTCGGCTAATGGTTCGGCTATGGATTGTTTCATTTGCTCAAACTCTTCAGCTGCAACCACCACACTACCTGATTCGCCGGCGAGTTCATGAACCGACTTCAGAGCTTTGCTAGAAAGACCTTGCAACTCAGAACAATCAATCACCAGCAAATTCTTTTGCTCAGCCTTCGTCTTGAGGTAGTTCAAGTCAGGACTCTCCAATTGGGTAGTCAAGGCCGTCAATTTCCCGACTAAGCTTTCGTGGTCGTGGGTGTCGAGTAATACCTTCTGTGAAGCCTTTGCCTTGCTCTCGAGAGTTTCATCTGCTTTTGCTTTCAAATGGTCGTATTCAACTTGTGGCACAACTATGTGGTTCTTGGCGTTGGCCGTCTCGTGGATATGTTCAACCGGAGGATCTTTGACTAGCTTGTTAAGAGCTTCCAAATCTTTGGCTGGGAAAACAACGTGATCGTGTTTTGCGGCCTTGGCTTGTAAATGGGATAATTCTGGAGTTTCGGCGAGAGACAACAATTTGTCGTGGTCTTCTTTGGCCAACAATACCTTGTTTTGGTCTTTAGCATGGTCGTCAAGCGATCTGGACTTGTAGTGCTTCAAATCTGCCAATTCATTGGTGGCCAATAATCCGAACCCAAGACCTGCTGCTTTAGACATTAATCTTTCGTGGGTTGGGTTTTCTGCTGCAGATACCATTTCTTCGTATTCATTGACAGGAACCAACTTGAGCTTTTTCTTTTCAGCAGCAGCTTCAAGAGGCTCGTTGGCTTTGGCTGTCATGATGGACAACTTGTCATTGGCAATGAGTGTATGGTTGTTCTTTTCGGCAAAAGCTTCCAACTCATTAATGGTAGGGTCTTCGCTCTTCTTTTTCAAGACACTGTATTCCTTTTCGGATAAGGCGACCATGCCCTTCTCTTTGACCCTTTCGTCAAAACCTTTACTTGCTTCAGCCTGTAACTGTTGATGTTCAGAAGTTGGCACCACAACGGAGTCGTGGAGACCAGCCTTTGTCTTGACATGGTCTAAATCTGGTTCATGAGCCTTCTGCTGAAGCTGCTCATATGCATCTTTAGCAATCACGGCTAAACTCAACCCACCTCCGAGTTTAACGACGTCCTCTACTGTAGGAGAATTGGCCAAAGCGTCCCATTTCTCGAACGTTTTATTTCCAATAACCTTGTATCCGAGACCATCTGCTTTGTGTGTCAAATAGTCCAATGTTGGATCTTCAATGTGGCGATTGAGAGATTCCAATTTCGACTTTTCAATGGCCACCAAGTTAAACCGTTTAGCATGTGTGTCAATATCGTCTTTCGAAGGTTGTAATAGTTTTTCATATTCTTCTTCTCCCACGATCACAGACTTATGGGCAGCTGCCTTCAGTTTAATATGGTCGAGCCCTGGGGCATTCGCTTTGGTCAAAGTGGCCTCGTGTAGATCTTTCTCCACTAAGATATGCCCCTTGTCACCTGCTTTCTCTTGCAAGTACTTCAATGAAGGTTCGGAGATCTGGGTGTTTAATGCCTGGATTTCCTCTGGTTTAACCAAAACATGCCCTGCGTTCTTTGCATGTTCATCGAGGAAGTCTTTCGACGGCTTCTCAGTCGTGCTGATCAACACCTTGTACTGATCCTCGTCTACCAATTTGTATCCAAGATCGGCAGCTTTCTTTTCCAAATAGCTCAAAGGTGGAGATTCTATAGAGTCTTGTAGACTCTTGTGGGACTCGCTCGTAAGGACAACGAGACCCAATCCCTTAGCCGATGACTCAACAAAGCTGATAGAAGGACTGGAAACCGTCTCTTTCAAGTGATTGTAGTCATCCTTCGACACAACCACTAATCCAGCACTTTCTGCTTTTTCTTCCAAGTGCTCTCTCGTAGGGGCAGAGAATATAGACGATAATTTCTCGTACTCCGACATCGAAACAAGAGTAAACCCAAGTGGTTTAGCGTGTTGTTTCAAGAAGCCCAAAGAAGGCTCTTCCACCGTCTTCTTCATTTCGGCAAACTCTTTCTTCGCAAGCACCACTTTCCCGTTCGATTCCGCATGCTTGGAAATGTGCTCAATCGACGGACTATCTGCTCTTGACGTGAGTTCTTTCAAAGCAGCTACTCCCATCAACGAAAGTCCCAAATTACCAGCGTGCTTGGTCAAAAAGTCTTGCGATGGCGACTTAACTTGTTGAATCAAATCATTGTGTTCTTTCTCTGGAATGACAACGGCATCGAAACCCCTCGCTTTCTCTTTCAAATGTTCCAAGGTAGGGTTTTCCAGCGACTGTTTCAATTTGCTGAAATCTTCTGTCTTCACCACACAACAATCGTAATTCTCTGCCTTACTGGAAAGGTAATCCTCGGATGGGTTTTCGATCTGGTCTTGCATCTGCTTATACTTATAAGTGGCGATGGCTGTCATGTTCAAAATAGTAGCCTTTTCAATGAGTTTCTCTTTGGAGAAATCATTGGCTTCAGAAACCAATTTGTTGTGGTCTTCTTCTGACATAGTTATAATACCCTTTGCCTTAGCATTCTTCTCAATGAAGTCCTTATCGGGGTTTTCAATGGTATCCCTCATACTCTTGAGTTCATGCTCATCTACCAATTCACTACCGAACCTTGCGGCATGTGCTTCCACTTGTGGTTTTTGAGGGTTTAACAACTCGTCGTATTTCTCGTCACTCAATACCTTGTGCTTATGGTTTGCAGCCATTTTCACAAGATGGTCAACAGAAGGCTCGGTGCTGAGCTGAAGTACGCGGCTGTACTCTTCCTGTGGAACCGTTACGAGTCCGAGGCTCTTAGCTTTCAGATCAATGTGTTCACGGTGTGGTTTGTTTGCGAGGGTTTGAACAGTATTATATTCTTCATCGTCCACCACAGTCAAATTCAAATTTTTGGCAACTTTTTGTAGATGATCTGCTGGTGGTGACCATGCCAAGGTCTTTAGGTTATTCAATTCCTTCTGTTCCACGACTTCATGGCCCAATGCCCGTGCCTTTTCAGTGACATGTTCAACACTGGGAGAATCGGCCCTTGTTGTGAGGTCTGTGAGTTCGTCCGCACTTAAAAGACTCAATCCTGCAGCACCTGCAACAGTGTATAAGTGGCTGGCATCAGGTTTGAATGCCTTCGATTGGAGATCGTTGTGCTCTTCGGCCGAAAGAACAACATGTTTGTTCTTCTGTGCATGACTTCTTATTTCGTCCAACTGCGGCTCTTCTGCCCTCTTCTTTATACTTTCAAAGTCGTTTTGTGGTACCACGACATGACTATGTTTGGAAGCGTGGTGTTGTAAATGCTCAACCGAAGGCGCATCAGCCTTACCTTTCAAGGCTTCGTACTCTTCGATGGGCACCACCGCATGATTCACCACCTTGGCTTTCTCAGAGATATGCCCCACGGGTGGGTTGTGTGCTAGTTCCGCCATAGCCTTGTGTTCCTCTTTATCAACGGTAACCATGCCATATTTGTGAGCGGACTCTTTCACCTTCTCAAGGGACGGGTTGTCGGCCTTGGAAACCAACAACTGATGAGCTGAGGCTCCTAATGCGACAAGCCCTGCGTTTTTAGCGACTTTGTGGATGTGGTCCTCGGATGGCTCGAGAGCGAGTTCCTTCAATTGATCATGCTCCTTTTCATCCACAACGACCATCTTATGGTGTTTGGAAACTTCCTTGATGTGATCGACATCAGGTGTATGTGCTAGATTCTCGAGTTTCTGTAGAACTTCGGAATCTATCACAGTATGACCAAGACGTTTTGTCAGCACCGAAATTTCTTCCAAAGTAGGAGTACTTGCTTTACGAACGAAATCTCTGTAAACCTGCTGTTTCACCACAACAGAATCGAATTCCTGTTTTGCCTTGGTTTTGATGTACTCTTCGGTAGGGTGCTCGATTGAGTGTCTGGTATCAGAAAGGGTTGCTTTAAGGTTTATGAGTTCCTCCTTGTTGATGGTGGAATACCCCAAAATACCAGCTTTCTCAGTCAAGTAGTCCATACTTGGCTCTTCAACAGCCCTTTTCATGGTATGGTAAGCTTCGGTGGGTACAGCGGTGTGGCCCTTAGCACCGGCTACTTTGATTATGTGAGCAAGGTCAGGGCTTTCGTACCTCAGTTGCAAGGACTTCAATTCCTTTACAGGCACCACAGCATGGTCATGGGTGGTGGATTTCTCTTTCAAGTGTTCAATTGAGGGCTCATGGGCCAACAATTCAAGTTCCTTGAGGCTTTCCGTCTCTATTATAGCATAACCTTCCTTTTCAGCGCTGGATTGCAAGAACTTCAATGAAGGGCGTTGTTCGATGTCTTTTAACCTTGCTAAATCCTCGGATCCTACAACTTTATGGTCCATAGCTTCCACCTTTGTCACCAACTCTTCCAATTTTGGATCGTTTGCGGCTCTGTACAAGTCCGTGTACTCTTTTTTCTGCAACGTAATCAAGCCGTGGGATTCAGCGTGCACTTTCACTTGGTTGAGACTTGGTTCCTTGGCAGCTTTGGTCAAGTCTTCGAGTTCCTTGGATTTTATAGTAGAATAGCCCAATGCTTGTGCACGTGAAGTGATGGCTTCTATGGATGGTCTTTCTGCTGATTCAACAAGCTTTGTGTGGGTTTCAATTGGGAGAAGAGTGTGGTCATGTTGGATCAATTTGGTTTTAATATGCTCTAGTGGAGGATTATGAGCCAATTCTTGTAATTGACTGTGCTCTGAAGACGGTATCACCTGCATGTCATGCTGTGCTGCGTTCTTGGTAACTGCATCCACGTCTGGTTTGATGAGTTTTTCATGCAAGTCGGAGCCAATGACCACCATATTCAACTCTTTGGCTTTTGCAGCCAAGTGATCGGCAGACGGCCTGTTGGCATTCTGTTCCAATTGGTCGTAGAACTTAGAAGAAGACACAATAAGCCCCACATCGTTGGCTTTGGACTTCAAATACTCCTTGCTTGGTTTTTCATGGTCGGTCTCGAGTTTCTGGTACATGTCGAAAACTCCTTGTGGGATAGGCACAATCTTCCTTTCTTTGCACTTTTCAATCAAATAGGGTTCTGAAGGGTTTTTCAATTCCTGTAATGACTTCTCCAACAGTTTAAGTTGGTCCAGCTCGATAGTCCTAAGCCCCTTCATCTCTGCATTTGACGTGATGTACTCTATTGAAGGGTTGAAATACGATTCTTTGGCATCTTTCAACTCCTTCAACTCGGTATCCGGAATAGTCACCAACCCCTTTGACTGCAACTTGGTCTTCATTTGCTCTTCATTCAACAAGTCTTCGTACTCTTCGGTAGTCACCGGAACAAAGCCTTTTTCTTTGGCGAACTCCTGTAACTTTTCGTTACTGACAGAGGTGATGTCATTGGCCAATAACTCTTCATACTTTTCGAAAGGAATCAAGATCAAATTGTTCTCTCTGGCGTAGTCTTCAATTTGCTTCTTTGGTTGCACTTCAGTATTTAACAAGTCCTTAGACAAAATTGAACGGTTCTCTTCGGCAACGGTATCATTAGTATTGTGTGTGGAATCGTTGTCTGTGTCTGAATCCATCAAGTAAGGCATACTGTAGTCGCCAGTGGCTGCCACTAAGTTCACTCCCTTGCTGCTTTGTTGTGGCGACTCGATTTCCGAGTCATTGATGGTAGTGCTATTGAGCATAGAGAATCTCTTCCTCTTGGCATCGAGGTCATCGTGGCCAATGAAATCTTCCCATTTTCCTTCTTCTGTTGGAAATTCTGTGTTGCTATTCTCAGTGTCAAGTACCATGAACTTGGAGTTTCTCTTGGAAGGTGAAATAGAATACGAGTTCTTGCTGGGGGACATCAAATCAGATCTTGACTTGAACTTCTTCAAAATAGGGACCTTGTTAGGAGAAATAGACGAGTCCTTGCCGGTATATTCTGCTCTCATCTTCAACAACGTGCCCCTCAACTTTGCAATTGTCCTGTTTGAATGGCTTAAAGAAGCTTTCAATGTTTCCACTTCCAATGCAGGGTTGTTATGGTCAATGTCTGGTAATTCATGGGGATTGGTATCCACCATAAGAGAGTCAAAGTCCATCGACTCATCATCGGAAACCATGACCGGATGTGGTTCCAAATCTTCGGGCTGTACCTTTTCACTGACCACCGCAGCTTTGCTTGGGGTGTCACGGGTGTTCAACTTCATCATCAACAGGTCATTTTCATCATTCAACTCTTGGATTCGATCATTCAACGACGCAAGTTCCTTATTGTGGTTCGATTTCAACTTCTCCGCCTGTTGGTAGTAAGTATCATGCTTGATCTGCAAATCTTCGTTGAGCTTTTGCCAGACATTAAGCTTATCATCAGCGTCCCTTGTCGACTTCAATATCTTCTCTCTTTCATGAGTTAAGCCGGTGATCTTCTCCTGCAAGCTTAACACTTGAGCTTCCAATTCCCAGTTCCTGTCTTTGAGATCAATCTCGTTGGTATTCTGCGTCTCCCTTCTGCTTTGCAACCCCACCACTTGTTCTTTGAAGCTATCGATTTCCTCGGTGTTAGCCTTCAATCTCGCCTTGAGTTTTTGGTTCTCGGCGTTCAATCTCCTGCATTCTTGAACGAGATTCTGACTCAACCCCACCACGTAGTTCATATCATTACCTTTGGATTCTGGACCTAACGAGGGAGTTGGGCTAGGAACCAATCCCGTCTCGTGCTTTTTAGAGGATCGAAGGTCGTTTGAAGACACCTTTTTCTTCGGAGACAACGACGATTTGTTTTCTTTGGACCCACTATTAAATAATCGGTTTTGAATATCACTGAGCTGGCCCCTGATATCGTGACCAGCCGGCTTGTCCTTCTCTTGTCCCATCTTGCGCAATTGGGTGGATCAAAGGGTTCAGATCAATGGTTCGTCTAATGTGATGATTTTTTCCAATGTTTTTTTTTTCACTTGTCGCGTATTTTTGAGGATGATTTGCTGTAGTTGGAGCTATAAGGCTGTAGAACAGGTACTGATCAAACTGTGTGAAGAAGACCACAAACAGATTCTGCCACAGAAACACCAAGCCACAAAAGCGATGGTACAAACAAGTCCAATCCAATCACAATATCTTCAATGTTGCCTCTCGTACGACTCTTCCCCCAGCGCCTCGATCCCCAAATAAAACCCATTTTGAACACGCGAAAATAAATCAGCCAACACATGAGTGCCCAAGTTCGATCACAAACAGGTTCAAGCCGACACCTGGAAGGTTCTGGCATCACTCACAGACGTACAGCTGACAGCAATGCCGGGCCACATCACCTGCCAACAGCGGGCGGCGAAGAGGTGGAAATCGATGATATCATCAACAAGACGTCGAATTTGAACCTCAGCACCAAACCTACGCCCAACGATATAGCGGACGTTTTCATCAAATATATCAACCCCATTCTTTTGACGGCGGTTTCTGCGTTTGTCAGGCTATACAATATCGAAGCCGTCAAGGGAGTGGTGTGGGACGAAGCCCATTTTGGAAAATTTGGGTCTTACTACATCAAGCACGAATTCTACTTCGATGTGCATCCTCCGTTAGGGAAGTTGTTGGTGGCATTTTCAGGGTGGTTGGCCGGGTTTGACGGCGAGTTCAAGTTTGAAAGTGGAACCCAGTACCCAGACAATCTCAACTATGTGGTCATGAGAGCTTTCAACTGTATTTTTGGTATATTGTGTACACCTTTGGCGTATAAAACGGCAGTGGCTTTGGGTTACAGCCAATTTACCGTGTGGTTCATCTCCCTTCAGGTGATATTTGAATCGGTGTCGTTGACATTGTCCAAGTTCATCTTATTGGACTCGTTCTTGTTGTTCTTCACCACCTTGTGTTTTTACTGCTTGGTGAATATCCATAACTTAAGGCTTCAAAACAACTTATTGAAGCCTCAAGGGTTGAAGTGGTTGTTCCTCACGGGGATCTCTATTGGTTTGGTGTGTTCTGTGAAATGGGTCGGTGCCTTTGTAACGGCCTTGATCGGGTTGTACACCATTTACGATCTTTTAATCAAAACTTACCAGTTGACAAGCTCCAAATTCCCCATCAGTTTCGGCACTTATGCGGCCCATTGGGCGCTGAGAGCCGCCTCATTGATTTTTGTGCCGTTGGTGTTGTACCTTACGTTTTTCAAGATCCATTTCGGTATTTTGACCAGATCTGGACCCGGAGATGGTTCAATTTCAACGCTTCTACAGGCTTCGTTGGAAGATAGTTCCATCAAATCAGGTCCCAGATCGATAGGGTACGGGTCGTTGGTAACTTTACGGTCACAAGGATTGTCACCAAACTTGCTCCATTCCCACGCCCATAATTACCCTGAAGGCTCTCAACAACAGCAAATCACTACTTATGGATTCAAAGACAATAACAACGAGTTTGTCATTGAATTCGATTTGCAGACCGGCTTGCAAAACCATTTTGCTTCCTTGGAGCCGGATGAAAATACTACAGTGGAATACGACCGGGTTGTGAAAAACGGCGACACCGTCAGATTGGTGCACAATAACCAGAACTGTCTTTTGCATTCCCACAGCATCCCTTCATTTTTAACTAAAAATCACTACGAAGTGTCGTGTTACGCTAGCTTGGCACAAAGTGATACCAAAGACGAATGGGTTATTGAGACCCAGTCCCATGAAAAGTCCCCGTCGGCAGAGTTCCACAACGAGTCCGCCGACGAAATTCACCCTATCTCCACCAATTTCCGTTTGAGACACAAGGTGTTGGGATGTTATTTGGCCACTACTGGGAAATCGTACCCTGCCTGGGGTTTCCAGCAGGGTGAAGTCATTTGCAAGAAGTCGTACTTGCAACAGGACAAGAATACGTGGTGGAATGTGGAAGACCACGAAAATGCTTATTTACCTCAACCAAGTTCCAAGTACGTGCCACCCAAGCCTCGATTCTGGAAGGAGTTTATCTTGATCAACTACGGAATGATGGCGTCCAATAATGCGTTGGTTCCAGATCCCAATAAGTTCGATAAGTTGTCCAGTGAGTGGTGGGAATGGCCCACTTTGAAAGTGGGGTTGAGAATGGGGTCTTGGTCTGCTAATTCATGCAAGTTTTTCCTTGTGGGCAACCCTGCAGTGACATGGTTCAGTACGTTTTGCTTGGCGGTGGTTCTGGTTTACTTTGTTGTCGTTTTGTGGTTGTGGCAGAGACAGAAGTTGGTGTACAGTTCAGTGTTTGATAAGAATTTCAACGATGTGATAGCCCAAGCCGTATTGCCATTTTTGGGTTGGATTTTCCACTACTTACCGTTTATTACCATGGGCAGAGTCACCTACGTCCATCACTACGTGCCGGCCCAGTATTTTGCCACTTTCGTGGCAGGGTTCATCATGGAATTGGTTTACCATAAAGTGAAAAAGTACGCCGTGCTCAAGTGGCTTATTTTCGGGGGTTCTTACGCCGCAACCGTGGGAGTTTTCGTGTACTTCAGTCCCCTCGCCATGGGGATGGTGGGGTCCGCAAAGAACTTTGCACACTTGAGGCTTTTGGACTCCTGGATGATCTGATTGGCTCTTGGTGCACAAAGCATGTATATAAGAGACACTACGATTTACCTAGGCCAAATACTATCACTAAACGATTACCTCTTTTCAGTACTCCGGTTTCGCATTCATTTCTTTTTCGTTTCAACAGGTTGAATTTTTTGACTGTTATTTCGAACAACTCAGCTTGTAGCCTTGTGAAAAGTGTCAGCGAGCCGGTGAGTTCAGTGAGTGTATTATAGCAGCTGTTATAAACTACAACGGGTTAAACCTAAAAGAGCCTTTCATTTTATGGCAAACAGTGACACACAAGTATCTTCGTTTTCTATACACCGTTTTTAGCTGTTTCAAATGGAAAGGTACGGCAACGGGTACATGGACGAGGAGGAGTTGCGGATGCAGCCCCATCAGGAAGAGGTGGAGGAAGAAGAACCAGAATTGGGCACCTCACATCAAAACATCGTGGATGAAGCCGAGTTATTAGCGGCCCAGGCTGCGGCAGAGGCTGCTGCGGCAGAACAACAACTGCAGCCGGGGAATGCGTTCAGTAATGTGGGCCAAGGGTTAGTGGCACAACATCGGGATGCCATGATCCAATATTGGCAGGAAACCATCGACAACATTGAAAACGATGAACATGATTTCAAGAACCATCAATTACCGTTAGCTCGGATCAAGAAAGTTATGAAAACTGACGAAGACGTCAAGATGATCAGTGCCGAAGCCCCGATTTTGTTCGCCAAGGGTTGTGACATCTTTATTACGGAGCTTACAATGAGAGCATGGATCCATGCCGAAGAGAATAAGAGGAGGACTCTTCAGCGGTCAGATATTGCCCATGCTTTGACCAAGAGTGATATGTTTGATTTCTTGATCGATATTGTTCCCCGAGACGAGGAAAAGCCCAAAAAGGCCGGCACCAAACATATGGCGAACGGCAATGGCAATGCCGCTAGTGGCTTGGGCATATCCGGGCAGGCTGAACAATCGCCCACAACGGGTCAGTTACAAGAACCTCAAGCACTCCAATCACAAGCGGACCAAGTGCCCCAACAACCACGGCCTCCACAACTGGTTTCAGCGGCACAAGCCCCATCGCAGCCGTTGAATAAGCCTCTCGGGAACGTCAAGGCAGAAGATGGGTACCAGGGGTTCAATGGGTATAACCAGTACGAAGAGTACCAATAAAAGAAGAGTACCAATAAAATGTATATTAGTTAGACTTGTAATAAATTGTATCGGCTTACTAAATTGTCTAAATTGTGCTGTCTGTGTGGCTGCCTATTGTACCATTGGTCTCATTCGGAGCAAGACGGAATTTTAAAATCGTAAAACCGAGAATGATGGGGTGAAAAATTACCAATTTACAGCAACCATAACCTTTTCACCTCTACCCTCATATAAAAGGGGAAAAACTTGCGGCGTCATTCGATGATAATATGATTAGGTATTTGAATAGAACAAAACCAATTACCAAATTCAATTGTTATTCGTATTATCAAGTCCCTTCAAGAATGAATTTAATGACCATATCTCAGAGCTTAGATGAAAGTTTCGGCAAGCACAAAATTGTACCACAAGTAGTTGACCAATTCGATACCCAAGGGTTGTTGACCATCGAATACAGCGATAAGGACAAAGTCACTTTGGGCAATACCTTGAAAGTGGCAAATACCCAACACACCCCTACCATTCAATTCACTTTGAACTCCCCCAATTCCGAAGGAGAATTCGAAGTGTCTGAAAATGACAAATTCACTTTGGTGTTGACCGACCCTGATGCTCCTTCCCATAAAGACAACAAATGGGCAGAATATTGCCATTGGATCATTTCCGACTTGTCATTGAATGTCAACAAGGCAGAATCTCCCGAATCCTTGAGTACAAAATTGGACTTCACCAAGGGAAACGAATTGGTGCCATATCAAGGACCTGCACCTCCTGAAAAAACGGGAAAACATCGGTACGTATTTTTCTTGTACAAGCAAGACCCTGCTGCCAAGTTAACTGCTCCTCCGGACAGACCCAATTGGGGCACAGGGGTGGCAGGTTCTGGTGTAAGGGACTGGATCAAGAAGACCGGTGGGTCTGCCAAATTATTGGCCATCAACTTTTTCTATGCCCAGAATGATGTGCAAGAATAGGTGTCGAATACACTTCACTGCTCTAAAATAGCCCCTGAAATAGTCCCTGTTACGTATGCCTAGAATTCAAAATCCATTGAAAGCCTTTAGACACCACTTCTACACTGCTCTCAGACATTTCGAAACCCACTCCCTAGTCGTTCTGTCGCCGTACAGTATTGTAATCCTTGGGGCTCAACACCAACCCTTTCCCCTTCACCGCCCCCCTGTAGACCACCTCCACGATATCGATCATCTCTTGCTTGTCTGTTATTCGGAAGTTGAGCTTGTTATTATTCCCGGTCCCAAAATCACAAAGCATATGCTTGTTCTGCCAGAAAAACATCACCGTGCACGGATCGTACAACTCGTACATTTCATTGAAGTCGGGAACCTCGTCGATGTCACATAAGTAGATCACTGCAAAGTTTCGAACCTTCTCTGCTATCCCATACAATAACTCGTCCATGATCATACATTCCCGATCATGATCACGACCGAAACGGATCACCACAAGACGGTCGTCTTCGGATAGGATTGCCTGGTCTACATGCCAACCTGAATGCAAATGTGGAAGAAACACAGAGCCCATTAGTTAGTTCTTGAAGATGTGAAAAAACAAAATAAAGCTGGCTGCGGTTTTTGTAAAATTGTCGTAGCTTCTTTTTGCATCCAAGTTTGTGTTTTGGTGTAGTGTCTAAAAGTCTCTCACAGAAGCACAAAAGAGCTGTTAAGGAACTGGGATGGCCTCATTTTGGTGGAAACCCGCCGATGGCAGCAATTCGGTGCAGATAGTGTCGTCATCGAACTCCCACGATGGGCTTCTGGGCCACACCGGTGGTCTGCAATACCTGCTACACCAACTTGACACCAAATCAGTCACAGACGATTTGGAAGACTCTTTGATTAGAGTCAACCAGCGCCGCAAAACAAGACCTGACACCCAAGCTGACTCTTCCGACAGCGATGTTGGAGAGAGCAGGAATATAGGTACCATTGTGGATGAAAGAGGAAGAAAGTACCAAGTTACAGAATCTCAGGCCTCAGACACAAGAGGACGCACTAGGTCCCGATCGAGACCCGTGACCCGGTCCCGGACTCCCTTGAAGATAAGAGATAACATCAACTACTTGCTTGGGTGGAACAAGGACTCCGATTCCGAGGACGAGATCGAGGAGTACCCAGCCCCAGATGGGCCAATGAATTCAAATCCACTCCCAAGTATTGGCAAGGGAGCCAAGGGAACTGTGAAATACTACAAGCCCTGCTCACGGTTGGCTTTATTGGACGCCGACCAGTTCTTTGCTTTCCAGTATGAAATGAAGTTGTTGAAAAAGTCAATCAACGATTTCCCGTTATACTTCCAGTGGTGCGTTTGGTTGGTCAAGGACAAAAGCTTCGACATCCATTCGGTGTTGGAGAACACTCTCGATGTGAAGGTAGCATACAAGGAGATCAAAAAGCTCTATAGAGACTCCAAGGTTTTGGTGTTCAAGAGAGGTGTAGTTCCCCGGAGAAAACACCCCCATAATGTCGACAGTGTTGGTGTGGTTTTCAAAGTGGACCACGAGCTTGACTTTGATTTCTTCAAGGCCGTATTGAAAGTTGTTGTGGATGGCACGTTGTACATGCCCCAAATTCATTGTATGTGAACAGAAAGAATCCAGGTATATTATGTGCTTCTTACTAACGCTTTAGTGGTGGTGTGTGGGGTAGAATTCAAAAGAAAATGTCTGTATAGTATCATTTCTTTGTGGGTCCATCCACCGATGGAACGGTTCAGTGAAGAGTCTGTTTTCGAACCCGCTTTAATAGTGGACTTGGTTCTGCAGGTGCAGAGCACGATTCCAAGTTTCCTTCTGCAGTATGTTGAGACTGCCATGGTAGTGGAGAATAGGAGCATGGAATTTGTGAGAGTATTTGAACAACCGGTAAATTAGTGAATTTTGCATGAAAAAGTCGAAAGGGAAAACAGCCAACACGTACGGAGTGACACGGCTCGTGCTCAGCAAGATCTGGTTGTGCCAAATTTGATATTGAAACGGCTTCACCAGAAAGTTTGGCGTTCACCTGTTTGGCTGCAAACCACCCCATCCTCACACAAAATGCCTCGAGAAAATAAAACTGATAATGAAAAAAGATAATAAAATTTTCGTTGATTTTTCACATCTCCAAACTCCAACATGGCAGTCGAAGAAATCGAACTCGGAATCACCGCCGACATGCACGTCCACTTACGTGACGGTAAAATGATGGAACTAATTACTCCCACTGTTAGAGAGGGTGGGGTGTCAGTAGCTTACATAATGCCCAATTTACTGCCTCCTATCACCACTCTCGACAGAGTTGTTGCATACAAGAAAGATCTTGAAGCTTTGTCTCCAAAAACCACTTTTTTGATGTCATTCTACTTATGCAAAGACCTCACGCCGGAACTTATCAACGAGGCCGCCAAAATCGGGGCCATCAAAGGTGTGAAGTGTTACCCAGCAGGAGTGACAACTAATTCTGCTCATGGGGTGGACCCCAACGACTTCACAGTTTTCTACCCGATTTTCGAAGCTTTGCAAGCCAACAATTTGGTATTGAACATCCACGGTGAAAGTCCTCCTAAGAAGGACAATGAAGAGATCCACATCTTGAATGCAGAATCCAAGTTCTTGCCCATTTTAAAGAAATTGCATGGCGCTTTCCCCAAATTGAAAATCATATTGGAACATTGCACCAGTCAAGACGCCGTGGAAGCCATCGAGGAGTTGAACGCGGGGTACAAAGACGGAGACGAGGTTTTCGTCGCTGGTTCCATAACTGCCCACCACTTGTCTTTGACTATCGACAGTTGGGCTGGAAACCCGATAAATTATTGTAAGCCCGTTGCCAAATTTCCTACTGATAGAGATTATTTGGTCAAAGCTGCCACCTCCGGAAAACCGTACTTCTTCTTTGGTTCTGATTCAGCCCCTCATCCGATCGAAGGTAAGGCCAGACATACTGGGGTTTGTGCTGGTATATACACCCAGAAGTACGCCTTGGGATACGTTGCAGAAGTTTTCGATAAGAAAGGGAAATTAGAAAACTTACGCAAGTTCGTTAGTGACAACGGTATGAAGTTTTATGGCATCAAAGATGTGAAAAATTCCGACAACTGCTACTTGGTCAAGGACAAGTTCAATGTTCCTGAAGTTATCAGCAGCAAGGACGTCACCGTGGTTCCTTTCAAGGCTGGAGACGAGCTTTCTTGGAGGGTCGAATGGAGAGAATGAGAGTGTAGTATTGTTGAAGTATTTATTAATCTTATTATTTTTGTTTCTAGTATTGTACATATAACCAAAGTCCCTAAAATTCAATTTCGATGTCAATGTCTCCGCTGGAAACTTCTTCATCGGTATTTGGAATGGTGATTTCCAATTCACTTTCGTTGACCTTTTTGGCCTTGATCTCATCGAATTGAATAAGCTTACTGAAAGTAAACACTTTTTCGAATCTGATTTCATTGTTCAAGTAATCCTTGATTAATTCTTTTGTGTCTTCGACCATTTCTTCGTCAACATCTTCTTCAGATTCTTCTTTGTCTTCTTCGGCTTCTTTTTCTGCCTCTTCTGGTTGTTCTGATTGTTCAGTTTCTTCGTTGACTTCTTCAATTTTTTCGGCATCTTCAGATTCGGATTCACTGGACTCTGAAGAAGAACTGGAACTGGAGGAGCTAGAAGAGCTAGAAGAGCTAGAAGAGCTGGAGGAGCTGGAGGAGCTGGAAGATTCACTGGATTCTGAAGAAGATTCCTCACTCTCACTTCCGCTTTCGACATCTTCGTTGCTGACTTCAGCGGAGTCCACAAACTCATCGTCGCTGGATTCAGACTCATCGTCAGTTTCATTCTCTTCAGTTTCATCGATGATTTGTAATTTTCCGTTGATGATCAACTTGTTTTCGATCTTGTTGAATTTCAACTTCAAGTCATCGTTGATCAAAGCAGGAATTCTTAAAATCAATTTGTGTAAGTTGTCATTCACTTTGACCAATTCAAAGTCTTTGCTGTTTTCTAAATCTTTGGATAAGTCAATAATATGTTCATCTTCGTCGTCTTCTTCGTAGTAGTCATCTGAATCGTTAGCGAATAATATTCTGTCATGTTCGTGGGCGTAGTCCATTAATTCTTCGTCAGTGGAATCGTCTTCGGATTCTCCGTTTGGTAAATCGAATCTGTGTCTGTAGATAGTGACACCTTCATCATCAGAAGAACCAGAAGAATAGTCGGAGTCGATTTCCATGTCACTGGCATCCTCCAACTCAATATAGTCAACAGAGTCATCGGAGTATAATTCGACTTCGCTTTCACTTTCTAATTCTTCTTGAAACACCTGTCTGATGTTTTCCAACTGTAATTGGTCAGCCAAGTTGTTTTCGTCCGAAGAGTACTCGATGTCCAAATCGGTGATAGAGCTTTCATCTGAGTCGTCGGAGTGGTCACAACAGTCACATTCCTCTTCAACCTCATCGCATTCGCAATCTGAACCACATTCTGAATCCGAAGAGCTTGAAGATTCTTCAGAATCCGAAGAGTCGGACTCACTGTCGTTGGTAAGGTTCCTCAAAGCTTGGGCTTGTAACTGGTCATTCATATCTACCACGTCCAAGATGTCTGCTGGTTCGTATAACTGTTCAAATTGACTGTCGCTGTCGCTGTCAATGTCACTGCCGCTACTTTCACTGTCATCGTAATACTTGACAATTTCATCGTTCAAATCGTAGACTCTTCCTTTCGAGTCCATGTATTGGACAGCCTCGTTTTCCAACTCGTCATTCAAGTCCAAGATTTCGTCGTCGGATGCGCTTTCCAACCCGAACTCGTACACCTCTTCCTCTTCTTCGGAAGAGCTGCTATCGCTGCTATCGCTTCCACTGCTGCTGCTTTCACTGTCACTTTGACTGTCGCTTTCGGTTTCTGGCTCCTCAACGTAGGCCACAGCCGATGGCTGTCTTTCGTAGTACTTTCTGTACTTTCTAGACCGAGAAGGCTCTTTCACGCCATAGGATTTATTTGGGTAACGGTCGTACGATGGCTTGTATTGATTATATCTCCTGGAAGAAGAAGACTTCTTGTTGTATCTTGGCTTATAAGAACCCATTTTTTATATCGTATTGATGTGTTATTTGAAACGCAAAAAGAAAATTTGAGGGCAAGATAAACTATTTATATCACAGTAATATAACTCAAAACGTCTATGGGTGTTCTTAGAAAAAGTTTTCAGATGAGATGAGATGAGGGTATATGCCGGACGCGGGTACGTGGTGCAGAAAAACCAAAGTGGGCATGGCACACCCAAAAAAACTATAAAAGGAGGTGCGCTCCCTTAGGAATCCCTTTTTTTCTTCTTTAAATCTCTTTGCCTTTTGGCTTAGATCAAGTGTAGTATCTGTTCTTTTCAGTGTAACAACTGAAATGTCATCATTGATGACGTTAACTTTGTTACTTTTCTATTTTTGGCTATCAATTTATAAGAAGGATTCGTTGGGCTTGCTCACGTCCTTTTTGTATAAGTGTCGTTGCTATTGCACATTGGTCTCGCGACCATTTACCGGCTTCTGACGCATATACTTCACATTCCTTTTTAGGTTCCGGACATGAGGCCATGTCTGTGACGTGAAATGGACTGTAGAGGCACGGCTGTAGAGTGGAACATGCGGTTTGGCGTAAGAACGGTAGGCCACATCAAAGATACCTCGATAACAACCACATCGATAACACCACCACGATAACACCACTATAACAACACCACAACAACACCACTGTAACAACCACGATAGTAGAATGGCTTTGGAGTTCGACCCAAAACTGAAACACCAACTCTGTTCTAGCCCGGCACTTCGAGCCCTTGGTTACCGGTAGTTACCACGATCCGATTTGGAAACAATGGACTTTCTCATTATTCTCAATGAGGTAAATTCAGTTCGAGAACCAAAACCGTCGTAAAACCTTCAGGCTTCACTACTGAACCTTTTTCAAATACAATCTTCGAACTACAACAGTTCAATATTCCCGTTCACTTTAGGCGGCTGTGTAATAGGCTAGTTTCTGTTGCATTTTACTCCAACTACTGAGTTGTTACACTTGTAAGTCAGATAAGTGTGAGTATTTGTGTTTATCAGCTAAATCTACATAAGCTTCAAAATGGCCCACAGGGCTAGTAAGTACTTGCTGGGGTACACAGTGGACTCCGATATAGCAGACAATGAGCTATTTCCCAACCCTTTTGCCCAAGGGACAGAGGACAACGAAAGTATTGACTATGATGATATCAGAAAGCGGTATAGTGGAACGGATGACCAATCATACGACGAAAACATTTTCAAGCGGAGGTCTTTGTTGAGAGATAATACGTATGGCAACAGTGGAATATTGGAGGTCGAAGATGACGACAACAGCGATGTCAGGGAAGTGGACATAACACAGCAGAAGAACCACTTCAAATCGAATTTTGATACCGATTCAGAGACAGATCCTGTTACGGACGGGTACTCGTTGAGATCTTCAGTGATAGAGGAGATGTCGGAAGCCAAGATCCACACACTGGAGCTGGGTGACCGGTTCAAGTTTCTCACGGGGTACAATAATGCATTGAAGGCGAAAAGGCGGAAGCAAAAACAGATGGAGTTGTTAAAGGGTGATGGTGGGTCAGCTGGAGTCGACGGTATTGCGCTACAGACACTCGACTCGAACACCTCTTCGGTATTTGGGTTAAGTGATCTCGATGACTTCAACAAATACGTGAAAATGTCTGAGCTTAATGATGCCATTTATAAGAAGTATGAGCAGCGAAAGCCAGTAGACGATAATTTATTGGACGTTATCAAATCCAGCGAACTCAAACAAAACTTCTACGTGGATAACGAAGATATTAATGACGACCGGTCTCGAGCTGCAACACATAATTTCAATAATAGCATTGGGGCTTCTAATGCCAAAAAATGGTTCAACATCGACTGGAAATTGGGTGCAAACAATGGTGAATCATCTACCGTCAAAAATACAGACGTATTCTTGGGTGACGAGTCCCCGGTGTCAATACCGTCTTCCGACTTGCACCAAAGAAACGACATATATCTATCGAGGAGATTAAAAGTCCGGAACTTGCAAATGATCTCGTTTGGTGGAACCTTGGGGGTAGGGTTGTTCTTGAATAGTGGAAAAGCCATCACCATAGCCGGTGGGTTTGGTACTTTGCTTTCTTTTATTATATGCGGGGTGATCGTCCTAGCAACGATCATCTCGTTCTGTGAAATGGTTACATTTGTGTCCATTGTCGATGGTGTTTCGGGGTTATCTTCAAGATTTGTCGATGATGCTTTTGGGTTCTCCGTAGGATGGCTATATTTCATCAGTTTTGCATTCGGTCTAGCAGGAGAGATCGTGGCTAGCGTGATAATGTTGACATACTACCCGGATCTCAGGATCTTGGAAAACAAAGGGTCGGTGGCGGGGTTTGTGCTGTTATTTCTCCTATCTGTGGTAATAAGCAATTCCATCAATGTCCAGGTTTTCGGAGAGATTGAGTACATTTCCAGTTTTGTCAAGTTAATCTTCATTCTCATCATGATTATATGCATGATCGTGTTGAATAGAGGGGGTTTCGGAGGGGATGTGATAGGGTTCAAATATTGGGATTACCTGAAATCACAGTTTGATCATAATGTGATATTTGGCCTTTTCCGACCTTCTTTTAATTTGTATGATACCGGTACAAGTGACCCTAATGAAGGTGTTGGTGGCAACCTTGGAAGGTTCATGTCGTTGTTGGTGGCCATATCAGTGGTGTCTTTTGCCTATAGTGGAACCGAGATTGTGTGCATAGCTGCTTGTGAAGCCAAAGATCCAAGAAAAGCTTTGCCCAGTGCTACCAAGAGAGTGTTCTGGAGAATCGGTATATTTTATTGCTTATCTGCGTTTGTGGTGTCTTTGAACTTGTACGCTGGGGATCCTCGTTTGTTAAGGTACTTTTCGGGGTCCACCGGCGTGTCCATCGGAGATTTTGCTACCAATTATGCTATACAGTACGTTGGAGGCGATCATTGCAATAGCAAATCGGCAGTTTTTGGAGGGTACAGTAGTGGGTCGCAAAGTCCGTGGATCGTGGCGTTTCAGAGTGCAAACGTCTGCCAGTTGAGTTCAGTGACCAATGGGTTTTTGGTGTTCTTTGCTGTGAGTTGTGGAAATGCTCAACTTTATGTCAGTTCAAGAACTATGTACTCGTTGTCTTTACAAGGAAAGGCCCCCAAGATATTCAGCAAGTGCAACAGGCACGGGATCCCCTATTATTCCGTGGCATTCGCTGCCTCGTTTGGGTTGTTGGCATTTATCTGTGTATCGGAAGAAGCCACAGTGGTATTTCTGAACTTATCTAACATTATTGCTAGTTCTGGCATTATTGTGTGGTTTGCCATGTGCTTGTCGTTTATCCGGTTTTATTATGGCCTCAAAAGGAGACCAGACATTATCAGCAGAGACGATCCTTCCTATCCCTACAAGTCTTTCTTCCAGCCGTACTCGGCGTTCGTGGGGTTGATTGGGTCTGCCATCATCATTTTGACTATGGGCTACACTGTGTTTTTGGATGGGTGCTGGGATACGTTGTCCTTCTTCGCCAGTTACGGCACGTTGATTCTTTTTGCAATCTGCTACCTCGTGTACAAATTCGTGTATGGAACTCGTGTTCCGAGTCTTGAAACGTTGGACTTCGATACCGGTAGAAGAGAGATGGATCGGTTCATTTGGGATGGTGGTAAGGACTATAATCAGAGAAGCTTGAAGGAAGTCCTTCATAAATGGGTGTCGTTCCTCGCATGAACAACCCTGTTTTTACTATGTAAATTGCCTTGGTGTGTATTTTTTCAGTTCTGGTAGATTGTATAGATTTCAAAGTTCGTTCTTCAATTTTCACTTGGAACAATTATATTTCCTAAAACGGTTTAATTACCAAACCTTAAAGAAAAATACTCGTCTAGAATTTTTCAAGTGCCAACCGTCCACTGAATCAAAGCCGATACGTGATTTTTTTTCGGTTTCAACGAATTGCTCAACCACAAACACACTCTGAATCTGTTTGGTGAAATATTCAGCTGTAAAGTTTGTTTCTTCCCGTTTTGTGGTAACTACAATTGAATCGAGCGCAAATGTCTTGGACGCCAACCAACGCTTTCCTAAGAGGAAAGCTTATCAAGCCATTTTTACCTTTCGAGAGACACCCTGACTTGAACAATGAAAGCTTGCAGAATTTGTACCCCGGAGACGAGGTGTACATTTTTGAGACGAAAAACGGCAAGTGGGCTAGAGGGTATAGTATCACTAGTCCCTTCCCCAATGATTTCACCATCACCTCAGTTAATTTGGATGAATTGCCAACCACCAAAGTCAAGATCGTGATTTTCCCGTTGAAATTCGTTAAGGTGTTGGAGAAAGTGCCAATTAAGACTCTCCAAGTCGATCAGCAGTTTAACAACATCGCTGATATGGATTTGGTTCCTACTATTCAAGAGGCGGAGAGAAACCATCAATTTGCAACTGAAGGTGAAGCTTTTTACGAAGACGCTTCCACTGTTGCATCCACTTCCGTCCATAAGAACAAGAGGCTTGTGCCTTTGTTGCCGCTCAAGTTGTTTGATTCAGAAAAGGAAGACTTGCTTGCCGAATTGAAATACACCTTGAACTTGTTAACAGCCCATATCTTTGCGCTTTATTCTATCGGTGAATTCAAGTTGTTTGGGAAGTTGACCGCCGCTTACTTTGATTTGGACGAAGCCCGGATCAAATTGACCCAGAACTTGTTAACGTCTGACGAAACCCAAATGGCAAGGGAAACCATCACTTTCTTTTTGGATAAAATCCCCAAGAAGTTGGCATCTAAATCTGCTAGATTGAACGACAACTCTTACGATTTAGACAATGAGGGTAGTGATATTTCTGGGTACAAAGCGATTTTGGCAAGACTGGGGGATTCTGGTGCTCTTTTGGATAACAACAACGCCCTGCCTTCGCTTATCGCTTCCCTGCAAGTGTACTGTGCTTTACAGCCTAATTTCCCTATCAATTACCACTACAACAGGAACGAATATGGAATCGGTCCTAAACAAAACACGAGATTACAACAAGACCCGCCATCTCACATTTTAGTGGATTTCAAGTCTGTTAGCGGATCATCGGCTTATCAACCACCAGGCTTCGCTGGGATGATTGCTTATTTGTACATCAGGAACAATAGAAAGAGATTGACCGAAGCATTTGCCGTTCACACTGATTCTGTGAATGATTTGGTACACGTGGAGAAGATTAGTGCCGCTTTGTTCAGAAACATCCCTTCTAGTGAAACGGAGAACACCAGGATCTACTTGGTGGCCGTGTTGACTGAAGAAATTGATCTCGACTTGAAAGAGTCGAGCAGCACTCCTCAAGTGAGAAGAGTGAAGAAGGGAGTTGCCGCTGGTGTGACGGACATAACGAGAATTTTCAGTAAGAATCAAGGGTCCTTGAGCTCGGGTGAGTCTCACCAGTTTGTCATAAGATTGTTTGGTTCTTACGTCAACCAAAAGAGAAGTTTAAAGGACACGGATAACGTGGTCAACGGTGGATGGGGAGAGATTGTTGATAGAATCATCGCTGGATCCAGCCACGGGATTGCTGTCAACCCAAGAGCTGAGAAATTGACGGTGGCTGTGAAAGAATTCAAGCACCAATTCAACAAAGATTCCGACACCGAGGTCAACGTCAATGGCGACGACGTCCACCAGGCTAATGGGATGAATATCGTCAATACCGTTACTCCTATCGCCAGGATCAAGCCGATTTTCTTTGATCCTTTAGCGGAAAACTACGAACGGATCTATTTGAAAATGGGTAAAGTCAACTTGATCAACTCTATTACTAGAGACGACTTATTGACTTTCGAGGTCAGTACACCCAATAACGATTTGGTCACTTTTGCTAAAGCCTCTAATCAACAAGAGAAGAGAACTTGGCAATTCGTTTCGGTGTACCCAGACGAAGTGGTTGGTGAAATCGTCAAAGTCAACGGAATCTCTTTGAAGAGTGCTTCCAAGAAATTGCCAAAAGATGACCACATAATCTTGTCCCTTTACATAAACGGCAATTTGGCAGGCGAAGGGAAGTTGTTGTACAAGAGTGGTAACCGATTGGTGGAATTCAACAAGAAGAAGAACCATACCATTGAAATCACCTCCACCACTCATAAGTTGCCTATGGCTCAGGTTGAAATCTCCACTGAATACATTGGCAAAGTGTACAACTCTGATTCTTCTATCGACAGTGTTTTCCAATTCGAGAGGTTTTTCAAAATCGGTCCTAAGGGCATTGATGAATTGGCGAATTCCTTGGTTTTGTTCACCAAACTTGACTTGAATCAATTGGTGAAGTACTTCCCCGAACTTTTGAACTCCTTGTTTCATATTATCGAAATATCCGTGAGACAGCCACCAAGTTCAAATATCGAGATCTTGCAAGAGAATGTGTTCAAAGCGGTTGTCCATTTGTTGGACACAATCTTTGGTAAGCAAGACCAGTTTTCCTATTTGCTTCAGACTTTCATGGATAAGTTCCCAGGTAAGCGGGGGATTGCCGTTTTCTTGTTGGAAAAAACAGGCGATGTCTTTAGAAGAGCAGAAACAAATTGGAACTCTGTTTCGAGATCTCTATGCAGAGTGTTTGCCATTCTTCTTAGATTGATCAATCAGTCCACCCAAGAAGGTACCGAAACTGAAGTGCAAGAATATTTGGCCGCCATGTCGGTGATGTTCAAGAATGTGTCTGTTTTCCTTTCCATCCAGTCATCATCGCTTATCAACGACCAAGTGCTGATATTGGAAGTCATTGATTATCTTTTGGGGTTCAACAACAGATTAGATGACATGCAGTGTATGAATTTCGTTATTGGGTTTGTCGATGCCATTGGGGTCAGAGGTTTGGGTGCAAACGAAGACATCATCATCAACAAAAAGCCGGTGGTGGTTCCAAAAGACCACAAAGTCATTGTCACCAAATTACTCTTGATTCATAGAGTGTTTGCCACGAAAATAGCTGCAAATCCCGAGGTGCTTCCCACTTTGATTTCCAAAGCCGTTGGCTGGGCGATGGAAGTGTTATTGGGCCCCACAGATATTGACGCATCTAGATTGGCATGCTCCATTTTGAATGAAGTGTGTAACTCCATTTGGAAGAACTACGTCGTCAACGGTGGTGCTGAAGATAGAACAAACCTGGGCTACTCCTTGGCAAAGTTGTTACCTGCCATAGCCAGAACCTTGGTTAAATACAACAAGTTTACTAGAGGGCACGACTACTATAAGTCCAAAAGAACTTTCCATACTTTATTCCCTAGCGAGTATCCATTCAAGGAAAATTCCGTCGACCCTATAGTGAATGATGAAGTGATGGTGGAGCTCATGATTGAACTTTCTTCTGTGTTCTGTTACGTTGCACGAATTGGTAAAGCCCTTGCAGGTAATGAAGGCTTTGCTGAGATCTTGTCTACTGAAATTGAGGATGATTTCTTCAACCCCAGCTTGTACTTGGCAAATAACTTCCAGAACGAGGACCTCTTGACGCTTATGACTGGAGTCCGGTTAATCAGGCAAGGGAAATTCTTCCCTGAAGACAAGTGGCTTACATTATACGCACTGTTGGCTGAAGGATGTTTGGTAGCTTTGGAGCTCATTAGGCCATTGATGATTGCTCATCATATTCCATCCATTGACCAGTCTGAAAACTTTGATAGGGTCATTTGGGGTACCTATTTGAAAAACTTGTTGAAGTTAGCCACTATCCAGCCAGTTTCTACCGAACACTTATCTGACGTTCCGAGGAAAGCCTGTAGTCAGATCACTGGGACTATGAGGGACAGAATTGCCTTTTTAGTCAATGAAGCTTGGGACGCATTGGCTTGGGATGCCGTGCAAGAAGATGTTGTCAGATTCAATTTGAATAAGTTTGGAGGATACCAGGTGGAGTTTATCAGCAACGACTACGCTATTTTACAAGACTTGATGTTGTTCGCTTTACAGAAGAATAGCGAATGTCAAAGTGTGGCCGTCAAGATCTTGTGGTCGATAATGGTGTCTGAATTCATTTTGAGCGACAGTATCATTGATGTGGAAAGAGAGTGTTTGGTTGGTTTGCATGAAGTCTATAACAGAAGCGCATACAAGCCAAGTACCGAAGAACAGAAGTCGTTCATCGAAAGAATGAAGGCTACAATCAGATTGGACCGTGAAGACGAGGCGTTCCCGTTGATCTATGAGTTTATCGAGACGTTGAAAGGGTTCTTATTGGTGTTGAACGACTTGAACAGTGTACCAGTGGGGCCAGAATTCGATGATGATAGGACTTTCCACAAATTGAACATCAATGCTTACCTTAAAAATGCCAATAAGCCCGAGCTTTTCCATTCTTTCATCAATCAGATGTACGAAGAGAATTTGAAGAAGAACGATTTCATTCAAGCAGCTTTGAGCTTGGAATTGTTAGGTTCCACTTACAGTTGGGACCATCGGGAGATCGTGCCTCCAAGCTTCAGACCTAAGTTCCCTGAACAGTCATCGTTTGACAGAAAGGAAACTTTGTATAAGATGATTGCCCAGAACTACATCAAGGGGAACAGTTTGGAAAGAGCCACTGACACCTACAACGAGTTATTGGATTCTTACAACGAGCATACCTACGACTTGAAGAGTTTCGCCTATGTGCATAACAAATTGGCCAAGTTATACTTAGACTTGGAAAGCAGTGATAAACTTACGCCTTCGTTCTTCAGAGTGGCCTTCATTGGCGCAGGGTTCCCAAGCAATATCAGGGGGAAAGAACAGATTTATGAAGGGTTGCCTTTTGAACACATTACTTCGATCCACGAACGGTTATTGAGGTTGTATCCCGGTGCCAGGATCATCAGTGATGACTCGGAGGCTCAGAAATTGAGAGAGAAGTTGCAAACTGGTAGATACTTATACGTTAGCACCGTCGAGCCCATCAGTGAAATTAGTGAGAAGTTGTTCAACACCTCTATCGGGGTTAGACAATATGCCAGGAACAAGGATTTAAGATTTTTCACCACCATGAAGAAAATTCCTGGATCCACCTCGTTATTCGATTTGTGGACAGAAGAAACAACGTATGAAACGTTCCTTTCGTTCCCAACATTGATGAACCGGAGTGAAATCAAGGATACAAAGGTGGTCAAACTTTCGCCTTTGGACAACGCCATAAGAACCATTGTTCATAAAAATAACGATTTGGTGCAACTTGAATCTTTGATCAATTTCACCTTCAAAGAGAAAGCCGACTACAGCTCATTGTTCAATGACTTATCCAGACAATTGGCCGGGACCGTGGACTCTCCTGTCAATGGTGGGGTTGGCCAATACCGGGCGTTTTTCAACGATCCAAAGTACCTTGGTAAAGAAGTGTCCAGTGACAACGTGAGGTTGTTGAAGGATGCGTTCAATGATCTAACATTGATCTTGAGTCGTTGCTTGCATTTGCATGGTAAATTGGTGGCACCAACAATGAGGGTGAGCCACAATGCTTTGGTGCAGCTTTACAAGAAGAATTTCAAGGACGAGATCGAAGCGTTGAAGATCTCTACTGATTACGAAAATACCGCTTATAATCACAATGTGAGCCAGTTCCAACAACAGCATCAACAGCCACCGGCTTCTGTGGCTGGTTCGGCAGATAAGCGGTCGATTTCGGGCACTTCGGGCTACTCCAACGGAACCAGCGCCAACGGGTCCAGGATTACAAGACAAACATCCAGGACTTCGTCTGCATCAAGTAATTCCGGGGTCTCGGGCCTTTCGTCTGACAAGAATTCGTACACCACCCATTCAGGATTCAGCACCAGTTCGTCGCAGAAAAAGAGAACTGCCTTGAACTGGAGGAATGTCGTCACCAAGGCCTAGATAGCTTTTTAGTACAATATAGACCGTATACGACTTGAGTGGGTATCTTGGGTATGTAGTTTTATTGGTATACACACGACGATTTTGGCACTCGGTGACGATTTCTGGCCTACCACATTTGGCTGAATAGGAAAAATCTTTCTCTAATTTTCTCGCACTGTCAAAACTGAAAACGAAAAAAAACTCATAAACTTTTGTTTGTAAGGAAGAATCACACAGATATAAACACACAACAATGTTCAGATTCGTAACACGTGCTGCCCGTACTACCCGTTTCCCAATGGCCCCAGCTTCAAGCAATGTCATGGCTTGTAAAACCGTCACTCCAATTCGTTTTTACGCCGTTGCTCCAATCAGCAAAGAAGAAGTTACTAAGCGTGCGTTTGAAGCTTTAAAGACCGTTGCTGCTTTGCAAGAATCCAAGTTATCCGCTGAAGCTTCTTTCCAAAAAGATTTGGGTTTAGATTCCTTAGATACCGTGGAAGCTTTGGTCGCTTTAGAAGAAGAATTCGACTTGGAAATCCCTGACAAGATTTCTGACGAAATCAAAACTGTTGGTGAAGCTATTGACTACATTTACCAAGAAGAACAAAACCTTTGAGTTTCTGCCCATGTATATATGCAAGCTGTAAGTATTATTTGAATAAATCCAACAGAACGAAGAAGACGAGGCAGATAATCGATGCAAACCATGACTCTTCTCTAACATGTGGAGGCACGGGATGTAGATGCCTGGTGAAAGACGAACTTTGGGCCACGATATCAAACAGGCGCAAGGTTTGCTGGACCAAAGGTAGCCATAATCTATTCCCAATACGATCCACGTAAACTGCCGGTCGGGACGTAGATAGCAGGACCCGATTTCGATCAACTGTTATCAGGAAATTCCCATTAAGCACCAATGCCAAGGGACGTGTGACGGAAGACACTTTAGGTCAACGCCAACTACCCTAAAGTGAAGCTTTTGATGGGCGTTGAAATTATTGGTCTTCGTTTGACGTCTTATCGTTCTATAGATTCACTGTCTTAGACCATCTTTTTGCAACTCCAGCCCATTCTTCCGCAAAATCACTATCTGGTAGTTTGCTGATATAGAACCCGCAAAACGAGTTTCTTCAGCTACCCCTTATCACCAGCCCTTCTTTGTGGGCTCGAGGCACTGAAAGAAGAAAGCGTAGATATCTATCTTGACCACAGGTTTCCTATCTTATATTCTTGGGATGTTGCAATTGCAAAAGAACTGTCCATTGCTGATATGATCACCAGCCTTTCCACGGAGATCTATCGCCTTGGTCGTACTGTAGCCACGCTATCAATACCACAAGATTTCCACATTTTACGTGTATCTCCTGCCTCGTATCTCCCCCGGCTTATGCAGATTTCTTACTAAATGCGATCACTGAAAAAATCATACAACTCCTCCTTAGTACTCCCAAATGCTGCCTTCCAGAGACGTGGAAACTACAGAAAGTTCAGGCACAGAAGCAACCAACACAGGTGTGGCAACTGATAGCCCTGTGGCTGGTGAACTCGGTGAGGCACTCGACGAAATGGTGCTTTCACAAACAGATGAAGAGGACGAAGAAGACGAAGAAGAGCAAGGCGAACACCACGAAAGCGAGCCATTGCCGGTGGAATATAGGGGCACGATAATACCGGATCCCGACATCCAGCAAATTGAAGCAGACGAAGAGTTGACGGCCCTGTTCGAATCGGATACCGATTACCTCGAATTGATTCATCTCAAGATATCTTCATTGAAAGACTTGAACCTCTCGAGATTCACCAAATTGGAAGCGGTTTGCCTTCGTCAGAATTTGATCACTTCGATCGTGGATGTAAAGGATTTGAGTGAACTGGTGGAAGAATTGGATTTGTACGACAATCGGATAAATCACATCTCCAGTAACATTGGGAAATTGGTCAATGTGAAAAATTTGGATTTGTCATTCAACAAAATCAAGAATATAAAGAATTTGGAAAACTTAACCAAGTTGGAGAACTTGTACTTCGTTCAGAATAAGATAAGGGAGATAGTTAATTTAGATAACAATTTGGAATTGGTAAATTTGGAATTAGGTGGTAACAGAATTGAAGAAATAAGTGAAATGATGTTGAAATTAACCAAGATCGAGCAATTATGGTTGGGTAAAAATAAGATCAGCAAGTTCCAGAACTTGAATAACTTGTCCAACTTGAAGATCTTGTCTATTCAAAGTAATAAGATTGAAAAAATTGAAGGGTTGGAGCATCTTGTCAATCTTGAGGAATTATACTTATCACACAATAGGATTTCCAAGATCGAAAACCTCGAAAACAACAAGAAATTACAGGTGTTGGATGTCACATCAAACAAGTTGTCACATTTGACAGGTTTGAGCCATTTGACCGAATTGACAGACTTTTGGTGTTCGTATAATCAGATATCTGATTTCAATGAGATTAACAAGGAATTGGGCAAGTTACCGGCTTTGGATACAGTATACTTCGAGGGTAATCCCGTGCAAACGTCCAATCCCACTGCCTACAGGAGGAAATTGAGGCTCAACTTAGGGCCTTCTTTAGCCAAGATCGACGCCACTTATGTACACAACTAGTAGGTCTTACATTACTTTAATAAAACGCTGTTAATGGTAGAACGATAATGGTACTGGGCAACCGCTTGAATCACCACCAACGGCAAGCACCTCCGAACCGGCTTCTCCCCTGAAACAACCTAAACAAGACATTGATATTGGGTGTCCAGCCCATCGTATAGGGCGATCTGGGGATCTGATTCTTCCGATAATTGGAGGGATGGCCGAGTGGTCTAAGGCGGCAGACTTAAGATCTGTTGGTGGTTTCACCGCGCGAGTTCGAACCTCGCTTCCTTCATTATTTTTTTCGATACCCACGAGGCCCTCCAGCCAACACACTAATTGACGACCCGCTTGTGCCGGTTGACAATAGAAGTCTTTTTTGGGGCCTGATATCATCTACAAACGTAGCCCAAAACACTTCCACCAACCAGCCGTGATCACACACGCATCCCCTAATTCCGACGTGCCTGTGACGAGATGCATGACTGGTTAGAAGCGTGAACCATACCATCAAATTTCGCAACCTGCGTGTCCTTGAGAAGCAATCAATCACAGGTCCGACGAGCGTTGGCTTGGCCTAGGACGAACAGCGCCTGGGACGGGCTGGGCCAAGATGGCTGTAATTGCCGTGTGGCCTTTGTGTTAAGGTTTTGCCATTTGGCTTTAGCGTTTGTAGCCGTGCCAGACGAGGACAACAAGACACCGACACCAACGGGGACGGCACATGACTTGATATCCCGAACAACATGTCAGAGAGCTCTTACGTTCTGTGGATTGAGCGCAATACGTAGCCGCGTGATACACGTCGCCTGGGCGATACGTCGCCTCGTGGATTATTTAACTCTTGCTTCAGTTATGAGCAGTGCTGGGCAAGTGGTGTGGGGATAGTGTAGGTTCAAGTGGTTTAAGGTTGCTTCGTGTTGGGTGTGTGTTGAGTCATGTTATGTAATATCTTGACAAAAAAGACTAGCCCCTAATCGTATCGAAACCAATGGAATAATTTTGCGGCTAGAGTGGCAGAATAAGAGTCTTTTTATTTTGACTTTTTTATTTTGTCGATTACAAGAAATATAAAAACCCAGATTCCCCACCATATTTTATTTTAGATTTTTCTTTTTCTTTCTTTAGTATACATTACATTCCTACATCATGTACAGCTTGAAAGACCAAAAACCATTAGAAGAGTTCAACGGCCAGTCCATATTCGACCATTCTGGGTGGGAGAACCCTCTGATCAGAAAATTGGGTAACCCTAATAATATCAGTTCGGATGACCTTTTGCCCAAAGCTCATTTGTATAAAGAAATTCACAATGAGGACATGGTGTTCAAGGAAAACTTGTACAACGAGTTCGACGATGTCAAGTTGAAGGAAGAGCCTGCACAGTATGTGATTCACTTCAAGGATGATAACATCAACAAGAAGGAATTGAAGCTTGAAGTGAATAAAGAAGAGAACGAGTTGAAGTTGGAAATCTATGAAAAGTCAAACAATGAAGAGGGGGAAGAGTACTACGTAAGTCATTTCGAAAGCACCGTCAAATTCGACAAGCCCGTGAAGTTTGATGATATCTTGCCGGAAATTGACAATGGGAACGTTTCCATCTCCATCCCTAAAGTGCACAAGGATACTGAGTCCTTGTTAAACATACAATTGAAGAACTCTTCGGTCGACAACTTAAAGAGGTGATATGACGTTTTGGATAGCTTTAGATAGACGTACGACAATTGATGAACCAAGGCCAAATTATTTGGAATGCAAGAGGAGCTCTTATTTCTCTGATGATTGGCTTTATAGGTCTAATTTGCTGAGCCACTGTGAATTTCACAAAAAAATAATTCTATAATTTTTGCACCCAAAATGGGATTCATCTCTAACACAATTAGATCGTTCAAGTCCTACAAAAATACCACCCCTTGGCACGGAAATGACGCTGCTGGCCCCTGCATTGGCCCTCTGTTTGGTGATGATAACAGTCTTTTGTTCGACCTCGATAAGCCCTTGAGGCTTCCCCTGTTCGATATCGATGATCTTTTGCAACATCAAAAGGCTCTCGATAAGACAAACTACGTCATGCGTCAAATTGATAGATACATTGCTGAAAACACACGGGATGCAGAATATAGACACGTTGGGATAGACGACTCAAATAAAGAGAATACTGCCAGAGTGCCACAAAAGAAGCCTCGTGCTACAAACGGAAGAGCCTCTTTTGGTAATACCGGTGGACCTGCCAAACTGTTAAGACCTTCACACAAAGTGACGTTGCCCTTTGTTGATTTGCATGAGCCGGTCCAGCACTTTCCGATTTACCAAGACCCCCAGATTAAGAAAAGCCCTTATCAAATTCAAAAATGTCCATTTGTCGAGGAGCATCACCAAATTCAACACCCAAACCAGCCGGCTTACCTCAATACATGGAACGACAATAGAGCCAGATTCTTGCCTGTGAACTACAGATGAACGGTATGTGTATTAGATGAATGTACGATCAAGTCTGTGTCCTCACTCAAGACTGTGGTCCTCTGGCTTGTAGTTATCCAACACGATTCTATAAATAAAAGAAGGAGAAAACCCTCCGATGTTTGTGATGTAGATATCGATGTTCTCCGGTGGTATGTAATCGTTTAGCGGATTGGTTATCAAGTCCACATTGTCGAGTAGTTTGAAATCACTGTAGTTCAATACCTTACCTGAATTCCCCACTTCAATCAAATCATCTCTATTGAACGGGTACAATGGCGTCAATTTGTATAAACCTGCCACAGCAAACACGGGGGTTTTGTTTTCTTTTGCACATTCCACGACATTGGAAACCCCTGAGTCCGAAAGACACCCTCCGTTTGCGAATACCGTACTGGAACCGATAATGACTTTTCCCACCCTGGACATAACGGCAAAAGTGGTGGTGTCTGGGATCAAGATAGTCTCGATCTTATTCTCCGCCAAGGTTTTGACGAACTTATGAGCTTGTTCTATTCCATTGGGATAGTTTTCCGTCACCAACACCGTGAACTTTCTCTTGGATCTGGCTTTTATCAAGAACTTTAACACGGTGCCTGAGTTGGGCGTTGGAGTAAGTAAAATCTCGTTATCGTGAATCAAATCCACCGCCATTCCTTCCAACCCGTCGTTAACATTGGTGATTTCGTCAACTAGATCCCTTATCCCTTGGATTATGATGGACCGCATATCACTACTTTGCTTCTTCAGCTGGTGGACAGACTTCTCCTTGTTGATATTGTTGTTTGTGGATAGTAAGCTGAATATCGAGCTCATCATGGTATTAGTATTGGGCTGAGCCCCGTTCTCTTCTTCAAGCTCTTCTTCGATCTCGTCTCTTATGATAGATAACACCCGTCTCACTATGTTGTCGGTGATAAACTGCCTGGGCAAGGACCTCTGTAATATGACCCCCACTTTTCTAATAAGACTCACAAGTTCATACGGATTGGCCCATCTTGCAGCACTTATGACTCTCATCAAGAAATGCGCCGTCTCCAACGCCACTGACCTGTCGCCCCTGACCTGCCCCCGTTTCAACTTTTCGACGACTGGGTCCAAAAGCGCCACTATCTCTGGCTTCAACGCACTAGGATCTGCCGCTGACATCTGAGTGGTATTACGTTAGGAAGAGTTTTTTTTGATCTTTTTTTCAGGTTTTTTCGCACTACACCTTTAATTATTTAGAGTATTGTTTCTCAAAGCTCATAGGAACCGAGAGCCAATGGCAGATTTCAGTTCCAGTTTAGACAAATCTTTGGGGATACTATTCCAGTACTCCAGGAACTTCAATCTTTCCATCGATTTGGTGCAAAAATTGTCCCAGCAATTGAAATTGGATACGTTTGTTGATACGGATGCGTACTCTCACACAATCGATCAACCACTAAAAGATGAATCCGGAAACGTCATCAAGTTTCAGAGATTGAGCATTGCAGGGTCGTTGATCTTGATCGAGTTCGATTTCGTGGACTCCACTGTCCATAGGGTGTCATTTTCCTCCGCCAGTCAATTGGAAGATAAGAAATTCGATAAACACGTTAAAGCGCCTAACGTACAACAAAATGGCAACGATATCAACACCATCAGGATAAATTTCGAAACTGACTTGAACGACTCCATAATAAGCAAGAGCAGTGATAACAACATTGAAGGCATCTTGTTGGCAGGTCTAAGACAAAAAAAGTTGGAGATGTTCCCTCACAATCTCGAGTACTTGACTATTCTCGATAGATTATCCACTTCAGAGATAGATTTGTTCAACTATTTGGACAATTTGAGTTTAGTGCTACAGACGGTGAGTCAGGTTGAGCTTTCGGCTGCCGACGGAAACGACTGGTTGTTGTCGGAAGGGTACAAGTCTGTTTTGGGAAGTCTAAGCAACAATAAACCCCAAACTAACCAAGTGGGAATATTTCTCGATTTCTGGAAGGATTTCAGGTTTATCAACCATGAGTACAACCAAAGCTACGACCCAAACAAATTACTAGTTGGGAAGGAATACAACTTGTTGGTGCAAGTAGACGCTAGTAATTTCGTGGGGTCCATAGACTACTTGGCCGAGGCCAGGGACCATGTATGGGACATAAATGGGCAGAAATATCAGATCCAATTTGCCGATGAATCCCACCTCAGTTCCGGTAGAGGGTCATCCTCTGCTACTACCAGGTCCACGGGGAATGGAAGTTCCGACAAGGGAAGCAAGTTCACATCGAATTGGAACATCTCGTGGGGTTTGAACCACGGTATATTTGTTCCAATCAATTTACTTGAGTTTGTGGGAATAGACCATTTCGAAGTAGACCCGAATCCCGACCACGCCTTTTTCAATGTCCTTAATGACGATAAACAGTTATTGCTCAAAGTCAAAGACCAAGACTACAAGATCTCCATAAGGAACGAGCTCCATTCGAGATTCGTGTGCATCAAGTCACTTATGGTGAAGAAATTAACCGATCTACCATTATTCATCAAAATCTTCAGAAATCACATAGCGCTTTCCAATATCCTCGGCCAGCTCATATACGACCACTGCAACACCATAGATGCCGGAGAGGAAGTGCCGGTGGACTGGAAAATCAAAAATAAGCTCAAAGACTCCCTTCAGTTGGTGGACGATAAGGTATTGAGCTTACAGGCTTTAAACAGAGATAAACTAGCGGACGATGAAGTTATGGACTTGGACGAGTTTATGAAAGAGACGCTGCCTGCAGACGACACAGAGCCCGAGAATTTGAGTATAAGCATCAGCAACATCGACTTCGGGGAGTCCAATTTCGACATTTCGATGTCAATGAAGGGGGAGTACAACGGCCACCCCATAGACACACACTTCGATATATCCAATGGTGAAGTCGTGTCCCACGCAACAAGCACCGATGACATGAACGACGACCTTGACGCCGCCGCCGCCTCCAGCGATCGGTTTGCCCGGTCCCTAAACGTCACAGAAGACGTTTTACAGAGCTTGGGCCATTCGTGGGCTTGAGACTAACTCAATGAAATAAGAACCCCTGCATCATCGTGGCTTTCCCAATGATGCGTATTGTTTTTGAAGTTGAGAAAAAAGAGACAAAAAAAAAGAGAAAACAGTCAACTATGCAATCGCAATGAATAGCGTCAACGTTGATTTCAATAGATTAAGCATACTACCTCCGAGCTCGTTAAGAGATATCGTGTCGTTGATCTTGATCTTGAACTTCTTGCCTGCGTGGGTGAACAGCATAGTGTTTGTATTGTATATTTTATCGGGGTCCACCAAATTTATAGGAGGTAAACTATTCTTGAAGTATTTCGAGTTTAAGACCAAGCAAATCGAAGATTCTTTCTTCTACGGCAAGGAGAGTCCCATAAACTACCTGAAAATCCTTACCAGTGTGTTCCAAGTGCTAACCATCAATTCCGTGCTCTTGGTGATAATCAATTTCATGTTCCCATCTTTCATATACCATGATCTCGACATCTTGGCCAAAACCATCATCGCCGCCGAGTTGATCGGCTCCACCGACACCTTGACCTACATTCTGAGCCAGAACAAGGACCATATCAACCAGGGCCTGTCCCACACACACAGACACAGTCACAGTCATTCACATATACCAGGCGGCAAGCCCATAGGCCAACCTGCCTCAACCGGTGTTGCCAATGGCCCAGCGGATCCAAAGAGTCTGATCTTGGACAGCAACACCATCAAGACGTTTTATTGCTATGTCATTATCCTAACCATCAATTCCGTGCACAACAACATCAACTTTCCCTTGATTTTCGAATGCTTGAAAAAAAGTGACTTCGAATCGGTGCTTTCCACCAAGGTATTGATCTCCTTCTCCAGCCATAGCAATGTTAGGTCGAAGTTTCTCGACCTAGGTCGCCTCACAAGTTCCGGTGACTCGTACTTACAGTACCTTAGATTCTTCAAGTATCTAAGGTACTTATACTACGAGCTATGCATAACAGTCATTATAACAAAATTCAACCCTGTGCTTTCCATTATAGGCCTCAGGAGAATCACTAATAACCTCGATCAATTGAACAATATTAATCCTAATATTCCCATTGATTTCAAACGTACAAAGACCATATTGAAAGATGATCCTTTACTTTTGCATACCACTGAATCTGGCTCTTCAAACGTGCCAGTTATAAGCTTAAAAGATAATATCAACTCCAAGAAATTGGTGGACATTCCGCTACCGCCATCTGTGGTTAATCTGAAGCCTAGCATCCAAAAACACAATTCCATTTCCGTCAAAAACTTCGAAAGCTTTGTTTTGAGATTATTCACCAATAGAAGACTTCAACAAGGCCCTTCCACCAGTGTTAGGTTGAACAAAAACTCCAACGCCACCTTGATCATCGACCGGAATTTGTCTATCATTCAACCATTCTGGTCATTGTTGGCGGTGTTGAAATTGATCTTCAAAGATTCAAACCTATTCCAGGGAAAATGCTCCAACGTGAAAAACAATCAAGACGCTTATTCTTTGACGTTTTCAGACCCTTCCCCAAACCCCAAAGCTAGCACTGTTGGGGACCCACTCGTATCTCTCGAGTTCATTGATGATACCAAAGTATTACTCAAGTTCTTCAAAGAGAATCCTTCGGGCGATATAAACATTCGGCTCAACGGGTTAAACTGGAGCTATTACAAAGTTTCGGGGCAATACCTTTTGATATATGCTTTATCGCCTATATCACAGTATGAAATCGAAATCAATGAAAACTCCAAAAAGAGCAACGTATTGGTCAACACCATATCCAGCGACGATGTATTGAGGGAGTCTGTGTCTATTTCACCGCTTGAAACCTTACAATCCAGTCTTATTTCAACCATAGAGAACTTGGAGAGGATAAGGATCGAATTGAAAGAGTTCAAGAAAGATGAAACAAAGAAACAGAGTGAGGTCAAAAAGAACAACGAATCTTTACTCGACAAGATTCTGAAGATATCCAGTAATGATGAACAATACATGAAGAAGATCAAAGGGTTGAGACAATCCATTAAGCAATTTGAAGCTGATATTGAAATCTTGAAGGAGGAAATCGACACCGCAAACAGTGACGATATCAGTTCCGAAGAGGCCAAAATCTCCAAGCAAATTGAGGCACTTCAACTATTTATCTCCGAGTATGAAGCGTCCTATATTGCAATCAACAATGAGTTGAGAGAAGTCACTGAGTCTAAGTTACAGACGACCAAGAAAATCGGGAAGATGGTGGGGAAGACCAAAGAGTTTGAGCTCGAAATTCAGAACTACTTGTCAGACATTGGCCACCTCAAGTCGTCGTTTATCAGTAAGATCCAGAAGAGCTTGAAGATCATCAATGACAATTTCGACACTATCCTTCCGACGGTCAAGTTCGAATCAATGGAATTGGAAAAGGAACTCAATGAAATGAAGCTGAACCAAAATGCGTTTGGGTAGCTTAGGGAGACGCTTATGAAAAGGAAATGCTGATTATATAATTATTTACATGAATTGACGTTACCAACTAAGTCTCGTCTACCACGCCTCCTATGGTACGGAACGACCTGTCGAAGTATAGTAGCCCCCCGGATTTCTCTTTTTTGTCCCCCAATATATCTAGCACCGTCACCACCCATATTTCGTGGTTGTCCACTTCCAAGACTGTCTTCTTACGGCAAATAAAGATTTGCTCGCTCGCATGGAGTACGGGGAGGGTGTAGTCTTGGTAATTCAAGAACGACCAAGATTCGGACGGTAGCTGCTTGAAAGGCGTGGCCATCTCGTGAAAGGCTTCGCCGTCTTCTGCTTGCTTGTTGTTCCTTTTGACCCCACAGGCAAATATGCGGCCTAGTTTACCAGAATTGGCGCTGGAATCAAGCAAGTGAATGGCGACCACCCCTTCATTTTCGTGTAGCGTTTTCGACGTGTAGCTGGGCAAGTGCAAGTTGAACAGGAGCATGGGCGTGGGGTACACCGAAAGCGAACACACAGAGCTCAAAGTCATGCCGTGTAAAGATCTGGTGCTGTGTTTGCGGTTGTCTTTGCCAACGTCTTTGAACCCCGCCGTCAAGATCATCGCCTGGCTGGCCACTCGCGACATTGAGTTCTTGAACCGGTCGCCAATATCTGCAGCTGGGACTAGTGGACGCGAGCTATATCGCCTGAAAATATGCATGCAATTCATCTGTAAGGTGTAAGTAAGATACAGAATTTTTCAGCGGTGCGCTCAGTTAGGGTCTGGAGTTGCAAAAGATTAGTGAATGTAGGGTTTAACACTAAGCCGGTGTGCTTGAAGGGGTTGAAGGTACCGGGTTAGGGGCTCGAGGTCCGTGGGGTCGTGGGGTTCGAAGTTGTGGGTCGGGAAAGAGTTACTAGGGCCACAGATCCCAAATTGGAGTGAAGTGGAGAGCTGGGGACGAATTGAAAGTAAGAGTACAAGACTTTTTGAAGACTTTGTGAAGACTTTGTGAAGACTTTGTGA
>JAKTSP010000059.1:0-27571 GCA_030580255.1 Yamadazyma sp. yHMH393
AGAAGGATCACGGGCAACCCTAGGATCGTAGCCAAATCCGAATTGGAGGAAGTCAATACCGGCAAATTATTGGCTACAATTTCCATACGAGCTTTTGAAATTATTGCTACCCAACCCATCGTGCTTGCAATGGACCTCTACCAAGGGTTGGCCTACGGCACCCTTTACCTTTGGTTTGAGGCTTTTCCCATCGCCTACAACCAGACTTACCATTTTGCAGCCGGGGCCGAAGCGGCGGCTTATAATGCCCTCAACGTGGGGGTGGTGTTGGGTGGTACCTTGTACATTTATATCCTCAACAAAACCTTTACCAAGAAGATCTTGAACGGAGAAAAGCCCAATCCCAACGCCTTCTTGAACACCTCATCCTTGGGGGCGGTATTTGTGATGATGTCTTTGTTCATTTTTGGCTGGACCATAAGCCCCAACATCCATTGGTTCCCTTCATTGATCGGCGCAGCCTTCTTCGGCGGTGGTTGTGTCATAGTTTTACAGAGTAACTTGAACTATTTGGCGATGTTATACCCTCGTTACGTGGCTTCTGTTTTTGGAGGGAATGGGTTGTTCAGGTCTGCTTTAGGAGGGACTTTTCTTATATACGGGAAGCTGTTATTTGAGAACACAGGGTCGGAAAAGTTTCCTGTGGGATGGGGATGCTCGATTTTGGGGTTCATTTTCATCATCTTTGTGGTGTTCCCAATGTTTTTGAAGGTATATGCTGTGAGGTTGATGAGGGACTCGAAATACGCAGGTTAGTTAACAAGCAAAAAGTGTCAACAGCAGCTTTTAGTTATAACAAATTCCATTTGTTGAATGCAAGCCCCCCGGACCTCTTTTTCATAGACTCACATCCAATAGGAGAACCGTTTCCGTTGTTTGAACCTGTGCAAGAGGTGCCGGTGTCCAACTATACGATTACATAAACAACCACCCCCCGATTACATAATCTGAAGGCCCTCGGATCTTACACCCATGAGGTACATGCAGGAGAGATCGAAGATTGCAAAAAGTGTTCTTTCCTATGTACTACACAACATATAGACTAAGATAGGCACAAAAACAAAGACAGCCCTAAAACAACGACGCATCAGAATTGCAAGACGTTCCCTTGCTCGTCAAGGAACTTGCCGGTATCTCTTTTGTCAATTTTGCTGATTACACGCAAACTTCTTTCAACAGATTCTTCAGCACTAATAAAAATGTCTTCGCCGAAAACTTTTTTTGGTTCGACAGCCATGGCAGTGTCTACAAACCCAGGATGAAGCAACAAAGTAACAGATCCCTTGACCAAAGGATCAGTGGATTCGGCATTCTCCCGGGCAATTTGAACCCCCAAGTGGTTAATGGCTGCTTTGGAGGCACCGTAGGCGTTAGCACCCAACTTAAAGTCGGTAGTTTGGCCAGCGATGGTGGAAAGCAAGACAATTTTCTTGAGCCCGTGGCCTCTAAAGATATGGGGGTAGACGGCCTTGTAAGTTTTGGCAGTCCCCCCAACGTTTACCGCAAGGACATCAGCATAACTGTCGACGTCGTAGCCATGAGCAGGAAGGAAGAAGTTGGGCCCATCGTAGCCGGCATTCTGGATGAACACGTCGACACCATGGGGAGCCAAGTCAGACAACTGGGCGAAAGCAGCCTCAAAGTCTTTATAAGGACTTGACATATCAATGTAAATCAACTTTAAGTTGGATCTGTTCAAAGCTTTCAAACCTGCGGCCGCCTTTTCATTTCTGACGGTAGCAATGACGAGGTTGGCATTGTTTTCGGTCAACTTCTTGACGTAAGCAAAGCCAATGCCTCTGTTGGTTCCGGTGATTAAATAAGTGGTAGCCATTTTGTTAGATAAACGTTTTTTGATACTGGTAAATAAATGAATCTTGGTAATTGGGATTCTGATGATGAATTCAATGGTAGAGGTGGGAGTGGGAGTTTTTATAGTCCAATGGGCAAAAACCAATTACTAAAGATGTTATTCCTTTTGCAGCCATCAAGGCAGTGGATGATAAAATGCTTACGTTTGCCAGATGTCTCAAGACGGCTATCCGGCAACCGGAATTGATTACATAACCGGCAACCCTTACACCAAAACCCGACCTCCTAACAAAACCAGCCGTCAGGCCCCTCACCTAATATTACATAAGCATTGGCCTTTCCACAATTATTGGTGCATGATTACTAACGAATAGCCGGTTCCGGTGACGACAGCTTACTAAAATTTAGGTAAATGTGCTTGTATTACATAAGTGTTACATAAGTGTTACATAAGTGTTGAGGTCACTGTCAGTACGCCGACTCCACACATCCATGACATCAGTCCCTAACAACGCCAAAGGCCGTCCAAACTTACTTCAGCACTAACAACGCCAGTTACGGTACCTACCATGGCCCGTACCGCCGTACCGCCGTACCGCCCTACCACGGCAAATTCCACAAACCTTCGCCAGCACCACCGCCTAACCACGCTTGCTACAGAGCCCGCCCACCCCTGCACCAGGTCGGCCCAGTTCTGGCCAGGCGCCAAACGCTTCTATGCCACTGTTACATCACCCATTTCTTTTTCGTATCGCCGGTGCTTATCAAACACATTTCTCTGCGACAAAGAACATTCACCCCAAACCGCCATCCTCCCTAGCAACCGTATAATTAGAGGTTGCCCGGTCGTATTTTCCCCCCACCAGTTTGGGGCTGCGTCAGATCGTAATGTACGTATTCAGTAAAACAGCAAAAAATAGAACGAATAACTCATGCACGATTGCTAATGCAGAAACCTACAGAAATGGTTTTTTTCAAATCCACAGCAATGAATTTACGAGGCTCACAACATTAACTGCATTACACTCGGCCCTCAGCCAACCCAACCCAAAGACGTAAAAATCGGCACTTCGGGGACGATCCCGTGCCAGTAGGCCCCAGCCGTGCCGCAACGGTTTAACGCCATCGAGGATTGGTGTTCGCTGTGGACCTTGGAACCTAAAAAAAAAAAACCTAAACGGGAACCAAAAACACCAGGTTATTCTTTACGTCATCTCTCAACACTCCGTTTTTTTTTCCCTTGTGGTTTATAAGAAAACGCCAATGCCGGCGATTTTGGAAATCACATACTCCTACGCCGCTCTGCTGTAAGCTTCAAACCCTCGAGGTTGTCGTTCGTTTCCAGAGACCTCCCGTAATTGCTAACTCACCCCCCTCGCTCCATGTCTGGGAAGCGGGAGGACACCGTACTAGTCACTGGCGCCAACGGGTTCCTCGCCGGGTACGTGATCAAGCAGTTGTTGTCGCAAGATCGGTATGTGGTGGGCACGGTCCGAACCCATGACATTGGCCGGCATGTCGCCAGTCTTTTTGACAGTAAACGGTTTTCCTACGAACTCGCCCAGTTGATCGACATTGCCAGCTTCGAACGAATACTCAACAAGTACGACATCACCAAGGTGGTGCACACGGCGGCGCCCTACGACTTCAACATCGACGACTTCGAGCGCGAGGTCATCAAGGCCACGGTGGAGGGCACCAACAACTTGCTCACGGCCATCCAGCGAAACGGGGCCCATGTCTCTCACATCGTCAACGTCTCCAACTTGACGGCCCACTACACGTTGGAGCAGTACAGCAACCCGTACCTCACGCTCAACGAGTCCAGCTGGTGCAGCTACGCGTACGAGGAGGGGAAACAGAACCCGTTCAAGGCCAGCCACTACTCCAAGGTGGCCGCCGAACGGGTGTTCTGGGACTTCATCAACAAGTACAAGCAGAGGTTTGTGGGCACCTCCATCTCGCCGGCTTTCATGTTTGGGCCGCAGCCATTCCACCAGTACCTTGCCAAGCCTCGCTTGAACACCTCCAGCAGGATCATCCAGACGGTGCTCCAGCTGAAGACCCCGGACGACATTCCAAACATGTTTGGGTATGTTTCCGACGTCCGAGACATCGCCAAGGTGGTGGTCCGGTCTTTGGAAGACTCTAACTTGTACTTCAAGCGGTTGGCGCCGTTTCTGGGCAAGTTCAGCTTGCACCATGTGCTCAACCTTACGAGGGAAAGTTTTCCGAAACAGGCCAAGGCCTTACCTCCCAATGCATATATTGACGTGGTGTTGTTCAAGTTTGATAATTCCGATACGTTGAAGGCGTTGGGGTTTGAGCTTATAGACGTGGACCAGACGATATACGACACGGTGGACGAGATGTTGAACCCACCAGCACCGACCGCCACCGCCAAGGACCGCTAAGCATAACATCCAATCAACGACTCAAGTACTCAAGTACTTAACTAATCACAGTTAATCACAGCTAGCCACAACTCATCACAGCTAGCCACAACTCATCACAGCTAATCACGACTCAACTACTCAACTAATCAACCAATCAACTAATCAACCAATCAACTAATCAACCAATCAACTAATCAACCAATCAACTAATCAACCAATCAACTAATTACCAAGCATCCACCCATTCAAAAGTTCAGTTTCATCAGCTAAACATCAGCTAAACATCAGCTAAACATCAGCTAAATATCACCATTGCACTATAGAAACCAACACGGCTACGGCACCCACATCTAGCATAGTATATTAACTCTATAAATCATTCTTTCGAAATGTCTCTCCCGAACACCGACACCTTCGCCCAGTCCAAACACACCAACAATTGGTTCTTCACCGAAAGACACATATAGATGTAGGCAGATCTCCAGAACAAGAATGTCAAAGTTCCACCAGTAGTGACATTGGACCAGTCTCCCCACACCAAGTCGGCCACAGCTCTTTCACTTCCAATGTACGCCAAAGATCCCTGGTGATTGTACTTGAAAGCAGGCAACTTCTCTTGTAACTTGGCCAACTTCTTCGACACTCTTTCCAAATTGATAGATTCGTCGGCCTTGGCATTGTCCAATTGGTACTGCAACAATTCAATCTCGTGTAACTTCTTGAAGTGAGATCCCAAAAAGATCCCTTCTTGGAAAGCCACTTGGGCGGTGGGAGCATATTTGGTGAACGTACAATCTCCCAAAGCGAAGATGTTGTTTGAACCGTCTACCAACAACCGATCGTCGACCAAAAGCCCTCTTCTGGCGTTCTTTTGCTCTTCAATCTGGCCAGTGATTTGTCTGACAATGGGTCTGGGTGCATTACCGGTGGCCCAAATCAACATCCCGTAAGGAATCTCAATCTTCTCAGTGGACCCGTCGCTTTTCTTCACCAGCGCAATGACGTTTTTATCGGTGACCTCCTTGACCATTGTGTTAGTCTTCAAGTCGATGTTGGTGGCCTGGAACACTTCTTTGGTATAATCCACCAATTTCTTGTTAAACATGTTCAAAACGTTAGGCATGGCTTCCACCAAAGTCACCTTGATCTCGCCTGCAACTTCTGGAATCCATTTCTTCAAATCTTGGTCGATGTAGTCTTGCAATTCTCCGGCAACTTCAACCCCGGTAGGTCCTCCTCCACAAACAACAATCGACAACAATCTCTTTCTGTCAGCATCGCCTTGGGGCAAAATGTTGGCGGCTTCAATAACATCCATAAGGTCCTTTCTGATTTTGATGGAGTCACTGACTTCCTTCAAGAACGTGGAGTGTTCAGCCACCCCAGGAATTCCAAATGTGGAAGGCTGGGCCCCCACACCCACAACCAAGTAGTCGTAGTTCAAAGAAGTGGTGATTTCCTCAACACCTCTGATGGTGGATTTGGTGGACGAGGTGTCCTTCCCGGAATGTCCAGAGTGCACGGTGGTCGACTGTTTGATCACCAACTTGTTGTTGACGGCGTCGATTTCCGTGGCTTCGGCTTCCAAGTAAATCACTTCCCCTGGCAATCTTCTGGTGACGGATCTAATGGGCTCAATAATGGACCTCAATTCCACGGTCCCGGTTGGACACGAAGGCAATAATGGAGTAAACAAAAAGTAGTTTCTGGGACTGACCACCACCACATTGTACAAGGTGGTGTCCAAGTTCTTCAACAACGAAATGGACCCCCAGCCACTGCCCAAGATGACCAAGGTCTTCTTTCTTTGCCCGTTCTCGAACACCGGCACCTGTTTCATCTGGTCGGCCGCCTCTCCTTCTTTGTACACCTTGTACCCGACGTATCCCACCGAACCCACCACCGCAAGCAAACTGACTCTTTTAGTGTTTTTCCATAACTTCCCGACCGTCGATGGCTTCTTGGGTGGCACCGTGGAATTGAACCTCACGGCCTGCGCCAACCCTGTTCTGGACAACCTGGCAAAATTGCTCCTAAACATTGAATAAATAACCTGTAGCTCAAGAAACTGAAATGGAAAAAAATTCGGGGGCTGCTCTTTGTTATATATATTTTTTTATTCGTGCACTATTTTTCCCTTTCTCTATATGGACGGTATCGAGCCGGCCCTATAGTCCGAGACATTTTATGTATGCACCGAAAACGAGCCAATAGTGCAGCAGCGGCTGCAACTAAATGCAGGCGTGCCAATTGGCCAGGGGCCACTGCCCGGCGACGCCTGGCGGCGTAGGTGGCAGAGCTGGCCTTCAGAGCTGGCATCGTTAGAGCAGGAGATGAGGGAATATCCCATTTTTCCGTTCCATTTATCCAGAAATAGCTCAGATGCGGGACTAAGGTTGCGGCGGGAGGGGGACGAGGCCGTGTCTGTGAATTGATTGAGGCGACGTGTAGCGACGTGTAACGAGGGGACACTAGGGCGGCGGCCGGTGCGGAGTTCGGCCATCGCGTGATGGTAGTGGTTTATGGTTTTGGTTGCATGCGTGCCATGGCGGTTGTGTTTGTGTTTTGTGTGTTTTGCTTGTGTCTGTGAGTTGCTTGTGTATGTGATTTGTTTGTGTGTTTTGCTCGTTTGTGGTGCTAGGTGTTGGTGAAAGTCTTTGGTGGTGGGTGTATACTTCCGCCTGGCCCATCGCCAATCGCCTCGCTTGCCTGGCCAACTGGCTCGGCCGCGCTCTTTATTTCTCGCCAATCCCACAGTTCCGTTACCACCATGCTCAAACGGTTCTCCTCTACCTGCACCAAGTTCACGCCGTTGGTGGAAAATTACAAGACCCTCAGACACGTCCATTTCGATGGCGTGACCCCGTTCCTCGAGGGCCAGCAGCTCCAGCAGTCCATCGTCGACGCCAACCTATCGTTCAAGCAAATCGAGAGCAAAATCAAAAAGAACCAACTCGACCTTCAAAAACAAGGCTATGAACTGAACGACTACGAGAAAGAGCTTGTGGCCAAGATCTTGGAGATGAAACCGCACCCCACCCTTTTGACATTCCAGTTCGACAACGTGTACACCGGGGGGAAAAAGATCAAGAAGGACCCGACGATTTCTAAGCAGATTGAACAGTTCGAAGCTTTGGGGTGCACATTCCACCAGTTGGAAAGAGGTGGAGAGATTACGTGGCACGGAAATGGCCAGCTTGTGGCATACTTGATCTTGGACTTGAAGAAATTCAAGGATTTGACGGTCCGGTGTTTCGTTGACTCGGTGTTATTGAAATCTATACAAGATGTGTTATCTAAGAACTACCAGCTCCAAAGTTATTTAGGAGACAATCCTGGGGTGTGGATGGAACCGAATAATTTGAAGATAGCTTCGATTGGAACCAACATCCAGCGAGGGATCTCCAGTTACGGTATAGGCTTGAATGTCAAGCCCGACTTGAAATATCTCAACACCTTTACCATGTGCGGGTTACCCGGGGTGGCCGCCACTTCCATCCAGCAGTTGAAACCGGACGTGAAACTCGATTTGAAGGACGTGGCGTTCCAGTATTCCAAGGAGGTTGCCAAGAACTTGAATATCGTCACGGTGGAGCATATGAACGGGCAGGATATCAAGCAGGAGATGTTGCGACAGGACCTGGCCTAACGCAAAAAAGAGCCACTGATGGTCTGTTTCTGTTTCCGCCATGGAATTGGCACAAGAACCAGCACAAGAACCAACACAAGAACCAACACAAGAACCAACACAAGAACCAACACAAGAACCGTGTAATGACTTTCTCGTTCCTTCCAGCCCTCATGTCAGTACCACTTATGTGGTGGCACCGGATTTGCACCATCAAAGTCGGACCTGTAAATAGATTCAAATGCATACAAATTCGCCACGCTTGTCTTCCACTCACAGGTACATTTGCTGAAAGCAGATAACCTGCATTCACCTTGACCCCCTTATGCTTCTTGACCTTTTGTCAGCGTTTTGTCCTGATGGCCCGATTTACACCATATCTGACATTCTTCAAAAGCTCTCGTTGTTACTTGCTCTGGTCGTACTCTTCTCCGGCTGAACATCGAATGACCAAGGGATACCCTAACGTGATTTATCCTGTTGTCTCATCCCCCTGGTGCACGCTGATCCTCCGCTGCTGCTCCTGCAACTGGTACTTCGACAACAAGAACTCCAACCGGTTCTTCTTGTTCTGCAAGAAATTCATCCGCAATAACTTATCGTCCTTGATATCTTTCTCGCCCTTGTTGACGTTTTGCAACCGGACCTTCTGCAACTCGATCTTATTCCGAAGATTGTTTCGCCTGTTCCGCAACTGAGTCACCTCCTGCTCATACTTGCCCGTCAAGTGGTCCATTCTCGGCTGCAACTCGTTCTGCACCGTTTTTATGGAGTGATTCAAGTCCAGTTCTGCTACCAACCCAAACACATTATCTGCCTTTAGAATTTTCTTCAACCGCGGCACATCACGCGTCGAGCTAGCCACAACCTCGATCGATTTCCCCAACAAGTCTGTGGACTTTCTCAAAGAACTCACACAGCTCAAAAGGTAGTCTGTAGTGCCTGTTCTGCTTGGTGTATCTGTCATTATAAAACACCGATATTAAGTAAACATAAAAAACACACAATACAAAAACAATGAAGTCGCGCACTAGTTTTTGATTTTTGTAACCTTTTTTTTCTCTTTATCTTCCTACTACAGCAAACCGATCTAAGCATTTCTGGAAATCATGAGTCAATCGGATATCCAGATCCATCTAGACGTGGCCGATGCATTGCACAGTCAGTCGCAGGGGCTACCTCAGTCGCAAAGCCAAACAACGCCGGAATCGGAAACAGCGCCGGTTTCTAGGCTCCAGCCACATACGCAGCTGCTACAACCACCGAAAGTAAACAGACGAAGGTCCAACTCACAGAGTCAGGTGATCTCCACCCCCAGCATAGGTTTAAACGATATCCTGAACAGTCCACGAGAGAAGGCGCCGCCAAAGAGAAAGCAGGTGCAGTATTTCGTGACGTTGGTGTCGTTGAACGACACTTTTGTCACCAAGCACCTCTCTGTGCCCTATTTCCCCGATAGTAGGAAGTTGGGCAGGCCCAGCGGCGCCAAGATAAAGCCTGACGTGACCAACGGGTTTTTTGACTCCAGAGTCTTGAGTCGGAACCATGCGATCATGTATGTGGATGGGAATAATGGGAAGTTGATGCTCAAGGATTTGGGGTCGTCTAATGGAACTTTTGTTAATAATAAGAAATTGGACGTCGATCCAGTCGAGATCCGGTTGGGTGACAATATATGCTTCGGTTTCAACATCCAAGTTGGGATCAACCATAAGCAAATCAACTGCAAGGTTGAGAATATCAATATCATGAGTGATTTGATATCCAACGAACTGTCTTTGATGAATGCCGAATCGATGGATACCGTCGAGTTCCAGTTCTACCAGTACGTGCAAGGGCTCTACAACAAGGTGTCTGTGCAAAACCGAAAGACAGATTTGAACGAACAGAGCAGGAAAGAGAGCGTGAACTTTGAATCTGCTCTTTTTGGCGATATCAACCCCGATATTGAAGATGATTTGTTGGGGTTGTACACCAAAGCCGATAATGGAATATTCAAGAACAGCGGCACCGCTTCGTCCTCCAAGCTAGAGAATTCAATGAATTTGTTGATAAACTGTTTTGCCAAATTGAAGCAGCAGAACCACTCTCTAAATACAGTCGAGAGTTTCCTCACCCATTACTCCAGCAAAGTCAATGTCATCAACAACCAGTTTCTAGCACAGCAGATGATGCAGGAGTTCGGCGACCTAAACAAGCAGCTCGAGAAGGAGAAGGTCAATAGAGACAAACTCAAGAGCGAGTTTGAACACTTCCGAAACGACAACTTCAAAAAGGTCAAGAAACTAGAAGAGAAGGTGTTCAATTTGAAGTCGGATAAGCTGAAACTAACGAAGAGAGTGGACCAGTTGACAGTTCAAACCGACGCTTACAAGGCCCGAGATGTTGGCGAAAAGAACGACGGCTTCAAAGAGGATGCCTACGATAGCCTAGGGAAGCTTTCAAGCTTGGATGGCAGCAAGTTGTCCTTGACCGATCTCGATGACCAAATAGAGGAGAACTCAGTAGAGAACTCGTCTGAGGACTCCAAAAAGGGCGACAGTGTCTCCAGCAAGTCTGGTTCCACCCAAGACCGCCGTGTCAGTGTGTCCGATGATCCCTTGGCCCAGTTGTTGACCAACTCCGTGCAAGGGTTGAATTCGCTCGACTCCAGCGGAAAGACCAGATCTGTGGCCCGCACGCCCCAGGGTTCCAGCCTGCAGCCGCCAAGCCACCACCCAAACGAACCCACACGGCTAGCACCGCCCACCATCACCGAACTCGCGCCGGCCGTGGACTCGTCGCCGGAACTAGGGTCGGAGTCGGAGCTCGATCTCAGCCCCAAAATATCCAACTCCACCACGGCGTCCTCTGTGCCGTCCGCTGCTGGGACCACCAGCTCCTTCGACACAGAAACAGACACCAACAACGACTTGCGGTACCCCCAGAACAACTTCGTTTTCATTGCCATTATCAGCATTATAATGGGGTTTATAGTTAACCATACATTGTTTGAATAAACAGGCCAGAATGCGTGAAAAAAAGCCACCAAAAATGACACAAAAAAATGGCACCAAAAAACTAACTCACCAGATCGTAGCAATGAGTTTGGGTAGACACTGGGCGTCGGTGACGACCAGACAGACCCGCCGAATGTTCATCACACCGCTTGCCGTGCTTGGGAGTTTTTTCTTCAGCGAGAGCAACCAATTGGCAGATAAAATGGAGGCCGGAAAGCTCCACTACAAAGACGAGAACGAACAGTTCCACCGGCGAAATTTCCAGTTTAAAAGGCCCCAAAAACAGTATCCTGACCACGTACCATTGCACACGTACGAGAAGATGATCATGTTCCTCGGATCATCCATCGGATCGTACTTCCACCCGGAGAGAAACGAGTTTATTGTAGGGTTGGGGGAATCCACCGCAATTCCGCTGGTTCTAAAGAAGATCCAAAGAACCATGCTATCTGACCCCATTGGCCGGCAAATCCTCAAAGAGAAGCCCCGTATCACATCAACCTCACTCGACTTGGACTACTTGCGGTCGTTGCCCCCTAACACCATAGGAAATACCTACATTCAGTGGCTTGATCGGGAAGGAGTGAGCCCAGACACCAGAGTGCAAGTGAGATACATCGACAACCCCGAGTTGGCGTACATCTTCCAGCGGTACAGAGAGTGCCACGACTTTTACCATGCAGTGACGGGGTTGCCCATCATCATAGAGGGAGAGATTGCCGTCAAGGTGTTTGAGTTCATGAACATCGGCATCCCCATGAGCGGGCTCGGGGCGTTGTTTGCGCCATTCAAGTTGAAGCCCAGCCAACAGGAACGGTTATACAACATCTACTATCCGTGGGCGTTCAGGACGGGGGTGAGCTCCAAGCCGTTGATCAACGTTTACTGGGAGAATATCTTGGAAAAGGATATCGAAGAGTTCCGCAGCGAAATGAACATTGAGAGGCCTCCGGACTTGAGAAGCTTGAGGAGGGAGTACTACGACAAGTTGAAGAAACGCAAGTTGATCGTGTAGGTAGTGACAGAGTGATTTTGATTGTATTTAGCCGTTCTTGAATATCAGATCGTCTTGTCTTTATTTGCTCTTTTCTCTTGATTACTATCTCTGTGGTCTTCAGTATCTCCTAGTCTTTACTGCCTTCGGTGGTTTCATCTCATCTCTTCAGTATGTCATTATTCAATTATTTTAACATTTCCGTTTCAGTGTATTGATATTTCAGTAAATCAATATCTAATTATTTCAGTATCTCATTATTTCATATCTTGCTAAGCCGCATTTCTTCTTCTCAGCAAACGAACATGTCAGGTTTATTGTACAAGTATTTCATCAAAAAGGTACGTTACTGATGCCATTGTCGTGCCACATGCCCTATACCAGGCATATGGGGCTCTGGGGTGAACCGTGGGCCGAGTTTCGTGGAAATTCGAGCTTTTACCATGGACTTTTCCTCGTCACAGCAAACCGAGTTACTAACTTTTCTAGACCAACCTAGACTCCCTTATGGTGGTTGGCGATAACCATCCAGAAAACGATCCATATTTTGAAGATGTGCCGGAATCAGAATTGGCATTCTACCAGAAAAAAGGTGCCAAACGGAAAAGAAAATTGCCAGAGTATATCCCCAAACATGACTTGAAAGTGCTTGAATCCGTCAAACGAAAGGCTTACAGACTCGATCTTCAGTTGAGCTTGTGTGGCATGAGGATCGGATGGGCCGCTATCATCGGGTTGCTTCCGTGGATCGGTGATATAATTGCATTTTCGTTGGCTTTGCAGCTAATCAATAAAGCAGATCAAATCGAGGGTGGATTACCTGTTGGGATCAAGCTGAAAATGAAATCCAATTGCATTTTTGACTTTGTGGTTGGATTGGTTCCGCTTGTGGGGGACTTCATCAACGTGCTTTACAAGTGCAACTCCAGGAACTTCATTCTACTAGAGAAACATCTTGTGCGCAAATATAGCGCCTCGAACCCCGTGGCGGCACATGTTGTGTAATAAATGCCCACTGCTGAGCCTAGTCTGTGTCTCTCTGCTTCTGTACCTCTTTAGTGTCTCCTTTCGCGTAATTTCTGTCTATGTGTCTCTACCCCATCCTCCTCCCAAACTCGGCCTCCAAATACCCCACCCTGCTCTTGAACTCCGCCACAAACAACACCAACTGGTCCAACTTCATAAACTCCAGCTCCACCTCATCACACCGGCTAATCAATTCGTCTATCGCCGCCGTTTCCGCCTCCAAATTCAACTGGTGCTCAAAATACTGGTGTTTGATCTGACTCTCTTTGGCACTGACACTTTCGTACGTCAAATCCGAAAGCGTTTTCATATGGTCGTTGATCTTGTATATAAGGTAGTCGTAGTTCAACGCCAACTCCTCAATGCCCAACGGGTCCTCTTCTATGTGTTTGTGGTCGCCATTTTCTTCCATAGTCAACCATCAACCCTAAAACCGTTTACAAGAAAAAGTCGCTACGTTTCGCAAAGGCGCTTTCTCCCTAAACGCTCACAAATTTTGGATTTTGTTCACAATAACCAACGATATGTCTTCCAGCTCCAGTTCCTTCTCGTTATCGAAGATCAATCCAAAGCTTTTACGGCGGATATGTATGTATTCAGCATTGAGGGTACGGCGGCGGTTTAAAAGGTCAAAAACCAATGGTTCTTGATTCAAACACAACTCTCCAACAACCGACACCCTGGATCTTGGGTTTGAATTATTTACTAACACGGATAGATCGTGCATGCAGGCCCACGTTAGAGGAGCCCAACTTGGCATTGAACCTCGAAATCTGTGACTACGTCAATGCCAAACAAGCATCGGTGCCCAGAGAAGCCGCTATAACGATAGCAAAATTGATCAGTCAAAGAGACCCTCAAACAAGCGAATTGGCTCTTGCGTTGTTGGACAATTTGGTGAAGAACTGTGGGTACCCGTTCCAGTTGCAGATAAGTCGGAAGGAGTTCTTGAACGAGTTGGTGAAACGGTTCCCTGAGAGGCCTCCGTTACGTTACTCGAGAGTGCAACGGTTGATTTTGGCCCAAATCGAAGAATGGTACCAGACCATCTGCAAGACGTCCAAGTACAAAGACGATTTCCAGTACATCAAGGACATGCACCGGTTATTGAGCCACAAGGGGTACGTGTTCCCGGAGGTGAAGTTGGAGGACGCTGCCGTGTTAAACCCATCGGATCAGTTGAAGTCTTTTGAAGAGTTACAGAAAGAAGAAGAACTCGTCAATAGCGCCAAATTACAGGAGTTGATTAGAAGGGGGAAGCCCCAGGATTTGCAGGAGGCCAACAAGTTGATGAAGATCATGGCCGGGTTCAAAGAGAGCAACAAGGCGGAGGAGAACAAACAACAGATTATCGATGATATTGCTAGGTTGAAACGGAAAGCAGAGATCTTGGACGAAATGTTGACCAGTATCCAGCAGACCAACGGCAAGATTGATGAGGATAACGAGGCCATCCACGAATTGTACGGGTCCGTCAAGAGCAACCAGCCAATCATCACCAAAATCATGGAAGAAGAGGGTGAGGATGAAGAAAGAGTGAATGGACTCTTGGCCTTAAACGATAACATCAACTCCTTGATCAACAAGTTCCAGTTGTTAAGAGGCGGGAAAGTGGACGAGGCGGCCCAGATAAAATCCAACATGAACCAGGAGATAAACTTGATTGACTTTGACGACGACGAGCCAATAAGCAATGATCAGACTGGCAAGGATTCCCAAGGGTACAACGATTTGTTGAGCGATTTGACCAACATGTCTTTCACCCCGGAGGCCGACAAGAAGACCAACGGCGATATCTTGAACTTGTTCGGTGCCGGCGGATCTATTGCTTTGGGGTCCACTCCGCAACCTCAGCAAAGACAGGCTCCAGTAGTGCAACAACCTACGGCCCAAAAGCCCAATGATTTCGACTTGTTGGGAGGTTTCAGTTCGCCTTCGCCCCAATTGCAATCCAATACGCAGTTGGACCCCTTTGGCTTGAACTTCCCATCTGCCACACCCAAAAACGTTGCATCTACCAAGAAATTGATCAGTCAATCTGCCACTTTGAAAATAGAGGCCGAATTGTTTGCTAGCACCGGTGACGCCAATGGGAAGTTCTTGATCAGCAACTTATCTTCCAATACTCTCTCCGGCGTGAAGTTTGCAGTGGCAGCTCCAAAGAACTGCAAATTGTCGTTGGACCCACAAACTGGCGACTCCATCTACGGATTATCCGCCAACGGCATCACCCAGAATTTCACCATCAAGAACGAACTGAACAAGCCGTTGAAAATTAAGTGGAAGGTCGATTACATTTCCAACGGGCAGCCTTTCGAAGACACCGGCGTCAGTGACTTGTCGTAGCGAACATTGTGTAGAGTAATCAGAGACTAATGTAAACATAAACCATACACTAAAATAAACACCAGACAAACGGAACAAAAGCACTACACGACCCACCACCATACTGACCCACCACCATACTGACCCACCACCACACTGAACACCAAACCAAAAGCCGCCTAATTTGGCTTCACCAAAACGTCGTCGATTATCAAGATAAGCCCATTATCCACCTGTTTCGACACCACCACGGGGATTTGCCTGCCCTCTACAATAACCTTGACGGCGTCCCCATTGACAATCTGGACTTTCTTCCCACTCAACAATACCACCTCAAGCACCTCGTCTTGGATCTGACACCCGACAAGGTCCACTGCAATATGGTTGGAAATGAAATAGTTCAAATTGGATTCCACCACCTCGTCTTCGTTGCCGCTTTCCAAAGACACAGGGAACTCCCATGGCTTCTTGCCATTCAACTTATTGGTGATGGCGTTGTCAGAAGGTGCAATAACTAACATGCTCGACGCCAAAGAGTTGGTCTGGGTATCCAATTCCTTGTTATCTCTGATGTACCCGGCAAAAATGGATATGTGCCTGTATTGGGGCAAAATGCTCTGCAACAAAGTAGCACCGTCATCGTTCTTCATCACTTGTTGATCTCTTTTGGCGGCCTTGCCGTTGAACTTGCTGAAGTCGAGCTTATTCTTAGGGTCTCTCTTTTCAAAGTCACCATCTCGTTTAATGGGAACCCCGATTTTCAACTTGTCCAAATCCAACACGTTTTTGGCGTCTCTTTTCTGACTTTGCTCCTTCTCCAAAGAGCTCTTCAACAGGTCAAGATTGAACACGTTTTTGGCGTACACACCCAAGAACAAATACAACAATATTAATGAAACTTTCATAATAACAACTTATCGTGTTTCAGAAAACTGACACACATTGCGATCCTCAAATGCGAATGGTGATGGTAGAGCCACGACTTTTGGATAAAATCCACCCACTGTAAACGGCAAAGTGAGCAACTACATGGTCTAAAACACCAGGGTTCGGATGCTCGTACAATAAATGAGAAAACGAGCCAGGTTCTTAACTAAGAAGAAAAAATAACTTCATTGTAAACGTTTATTAACTGGGATCAAATACAACCGATAATACAAATATCCCCATAAATTATATAAAAATGTTTCAAGTACCCTCAAGTATCAACTTTTATAATATGTTAAATCACCAAACAAAACCTTGCGGCCGATTTAGGTGAACAGGCTTAGTACAAAGTCACACCTAAAGCAGCGAACCCAGCAACCATAGCCAATAATCCACCACCCACAACGGAACCGGAACCGGCTTCAGAAGAGGAGGAGGAGGAAGATGAGGAACTGTCACTTTCATCGTCACCAGAACTGGAAGAAGAAGTGGCAACACCATTGTGGTTACCAGATTTGGAAGAAGAAGAAGAAGATTCTTTGTGGGCACCGGAACAGTAGTATTTGTCACCTTTGATGTCACCATCGGAGTTCAAGTGGTTGAATTCAGAACAAGTCAAGTCACCGGAAGAACGTAATTGGAAACCACCAGAAACGTGTTCCAAGGATTCGAAAGTACCGTTATCGAAAGAACCAGTCAAGTTAACAGACCCACCAATCTTTTCTAATTCTGGGAATCCAGAGAACGAAGTCAAAGCATCGTTGTCACCAATTTGTAAAGCACCACCAATAGAAGTCAAGTTGGAAAATTCAATTTCTTCTAAGTCGGAGTTCTTGACAATGGTCAAGGAGTTACCAACGGAGGTCAAGGTGTCAATTTCAATCTTGTCGAGGGCGTTGGAGGAGAAAGAAATAGAACCAGTGACTTTGGTCAAGTTGGCCACAGACAATGAGGAGATGGCTTGCAAGTAAATGTTTTTAGCTTCAGTCAATTGGTCTAACTTAACATCGACGGAGTCGGCGTTGTAAGAAATGGACAAAGTGTCAGTGACTTTTTGTAAACCGGAATCAATGGTTTGAATTTCAGCGTTGTTGTTGACGTTGAAAACTTTCAATTGAACAACGTTGATACCTTCCAAGGAAGACAACCCAGTGTCAGAAACAATAACAGATTCAGCAGAAGTTATACCACTGGTTAATCCAGTACTTTCCAAAGCTGGCAAAGCGTTCAAAGACAAAGAACCAACAGTGGTCAATTGAGCCAAGTTCAAGTTGGCCAAGATGGTGTTGGCAGAAATAGCCAATTCACCAGAGACCAATTGTAAAGTGGCAGCGTTCAATTGCACGGCTTCAGTGGCGTTGTAGACGTGCAAGCTACCGTACAATTGTTCGACACCGTTCAATTCAATAGAACCAAAGGCGTCCCCTTCGATGGTGATATCACCGACGGCGGTTGGACAAGCGGCGATGGAAGCAACATCAGCGGAGTCTGTGGCGGTGAAATCGTCAAAAGAACAAGCGGACTTGACCTTTGGAGTAGCAGTGGTTAAAGTAGAGTCTAAACACAGTAGTTAGTAAGCTGTTTTGTGACAAGGAGGCTTGCCCCTTCGTCTAAAATTGACCATAGCCATGGGGTTTTTTTCGACAAGAGCCAAAAACCCCCAAAAATGGCGTGGATCAGAGCACCAAACTGAACATACTATTGGCAGCTAATGCTACAGCCGTCAAGGCTGACAAAGCTAAGAATGATTTGAATTGCATGCTTGGAATCAAAAAGCGATAGTGAAACTCAATTAAAACTCAAAGTTATAAAAATTTGGAAAAAGGGGGAGCAGTTGGTATTTAAATATAAAAAAAACTGGGCGGTTGATTGTTGAAAATTTTTTTTTTTTGTTATTATTTTTTCCACTAATATTTCCTGATTGAAGTACGCCATGGAAAAATTTTGCCAGACGCCCCGACATCCGAGGGCACAACCGACGCGAGCCACGGGATTCGTCAGCATAGCCCGCGACATTTCCTCCCCAAAATAGCACCATGCGTGGGCGCGCGGGGCCTACGGCCTCCATCTCTCCCGCCTCAGGCACCCAGCTGGCCTTCAGACTTCCGGGGGCTTCACCGAGGAAAACACATAACCCTCAAAGAATTGAAATTTTTCGATCTAACCAGCCATATGTTTGCCAAATCCGACAATAAAACCAAAAAAATTATGAGCCTACCTCCGTCAGCTTTTGAACCCCCATGTGCCATTAGCCAATCGTTTATTGTATACGACCGTAGTTTAAGGGTCGCCCTGGCCAAATTGGCAAGCTGGGGATTTTGTGCAAATGGTCAATATTTACATTTTTGCCCTGGAACATTTTACTCGAGTAATACAATTGGCAACATCAGACGTAAATATTTTATACGTTAGAATATTTGGCTCTATTGTACCATCAGTTTTACAGTTTATGGTTGTTTTCATTTCGAAGAAAGTTTAAACATTTTTTGCTTACTGTCATGTGGATGTTATACCAGTGGGCCAGGGATCAATGGTATTTGTCGTTCAGCCCCAAATTTCTATTTTTATCCGGCGTGCCAGACGGATAAAGTTTTTTTATGCCATTTCGGGAAGTAGTAGGGCCGCCATCACGTGAGTCCACCCTTGGGTCCAAGTGATGCACCTGGCCCAAGCCGTCGGCCGCTGCCCCGAGTTTTTGGAAGCTGCAGGCGTTTGGTTCACCGTCTGGCGGCGTTCTCCTCAGACCCTTCGTGGAAATGCCTTGGCCCGACCCGAAAAATATCTGAAACAAATCAGTGTTCATGCACGTTGCAGCTTGCCGATCAATGTGTCTACTTGTATGCAGGCCAGACGGATTCGGTGTGTTGCTTATATACAGGAGGGATATTAACTCAGGAGTTTTACTGCCACACAACCTATCGACCAGGGCCGTTTAAATAGCAATAGCTAAATATCCTGGAAAAGAATTTTTTTACACTCAATATTTATTGATCACCACAAGATGAAGTACCAAGGGTTTTTCACCAAGATAGAAGATACAGTTATTATCAACTTTTATGGCTTAGTTTCTTTTCTGTTCTCAAAGGGGAATGAGAAGCAGAAGGGCATCACTTCAAATCAAACAACGAGTTAGGGTGATGCTATGCCACGTTATATGTCAGGTATATATACGGCCGGCTAAATGCATGTTTCAACAGCAAACGCTTTACTTTTCCTGTTCTTCTTCTACGAATGATTTGATTCTCTATTTATGCTTCCTGTATGACCCACCACACTTGTGTGGTTCCTTCCTTACAGGCATGATAAAAAAGCCAACCCCTTGACAATTTACTAATTCGCCAATGTGTCGAAATACTTTAGATTTTCAAGAACAAAGCTTCCAATAACCTTGAGAATTACGATATTCTCTGGACATATCTATCCAACATCGCCGTATCATATAATACTTATCAGATGTTGCGTTGAAAAGTAGGGTTAGTCCCAAACCAACTAGAGTTGAGCCACTCTGTACAGACGAGTTGACTAATTGTTTTAGTTGTCTTTTTAAGTGCACAGATTCACATAAATGAGTATATAGCTACAGAAGCTGCAGAACGATATCTTGATTTATAAATAGAGGGCAATTATCTGTCTGCAGCAGATATTGACGGAGCAACAAATCCGCTTGTGAAGACCCAATTTATCGACTCCTGCCGCAATTGCATCTTTGAGATCTACAGATTCAAAGACACCGATTGGCTGCTCATCATCCATATTTGCAACGTATACGCGGACCCCATATTTATGTGTATTATGAACCAATACAAAAACTTGCGAGAGAACATGTTATGAGCCTTGAACTTAGTATGACGTCGGGCCTGTGATAACCGGATAGATAGGGTTATTTCATGCCATACAATCTGTCAATACAAATTCAATACAATAAATATCAATTAGAACATAAATCTACCTACAACTCCTGAACCAAGACCTTAGCGCTAACTCATCTTGTGTCATATCGTGCTTGTGCTCCTCTGCTCTTCTTCTCTTATACTTTTTCGGCAAATTCTTGCAATAATTTATAGTCTCTCTGCTCAATAGACCCATTTCCTGGCAATCTGGTGCCTCCCATCAAAAAGTTGTCCACTTGTCTAGCACATTGTCTTCCTTCTTGAATACCCCACACCACCAACGATTGACCTCTTCTACAATCACCGGCGGTGAACAAGTTGTTGTCACCAGCAACTTTGTACCCGTTAGGGTCGGTGGTTTCAATGGTTCCTCTCTTGGTCTTTTCAACCTTCAAGTTGTCGGCTTCTGGACCAACGAACCCCATGGATAACAACACCAAGTCGGCAGGGAAGAAATCGTCGCTGCCTGGAACCTCGGCCATTTGCCATGCTCCACTGTCGGACCTCTTCCATTCAACCCTGACGGTTTTAATCCCCTTGACGTTACCTTCTCCATCATCAACAAACTCCTTGGACAAGATACTGTATTCTCTAGGGTCTTTGCCGTAGTGGGTGGCGACTTCGGTGTGACCGTAGTCCACTCTGAAGATTCTTGGCCATTGTGGCCATGGATTGTCCTTAGGTCTGACGTTAGGTGGGGTAGGCAACAACTCAAAGTTGGTGACGGATTTGGCTCCGTGTCTGGTAGATGTTCCCAAACAATCGTTACCGGTGTCACCTCCACCAATGACAACAACGTGTTTGTCCTTGATTTCGTCTTTGATGTCTTCTAAAGTGCCGTCCAATAACGCTTTGGTGTTCTTGGACAACAATTGCATGGCAAAGTTGATGTTGTTCAACTCTCTACCAGGGATCCTCAAGTCTCTTGGAATGGTGGATCCCACCGCCAACACCACTGCATCATTGGCTTCTTTCAATTCTTCCACGGTGATGTCTTCACCGATGGTAGTCGAACAGATGAACTCAATGCCTTCCGCAGCTAACAAGTCGGTTCTTCTCTTGACGATTCCCTTGTCCAATTTCATGTTTGGAATACCGTACATCATCAACCCACCAGGTCTGTCGCTTCTTTCGTAAACCTTGACCGAGTGACCAGCCTTGTTCAATTGGTCGGCGGCTGCTAACCCAGAAGGACCAGATCCAATGATGGCCACGGTCTTACCGGTTCTGTGGGTAGGAGGGTTAGGTTTGATCCACCCTTGTTCGAACCCGTGGTCGATAATGGCACATTCAACAGACTTGATGTTCACAGGGTCTTCGTTGATTCCCAACACACATGCCCCATTACATGGAGCTGGACAAATTCTACCAGTGAATTCTGGGAAATTGTTGGTCATCATCAACCTTTGCAAAGCGTCGAACCACTTGTCCTGGAAAACCAATTCATTCCACTTAGGAATGACATTGGAGATAGGACATCCGGTATCAGAGGTACAGAAGGGGATCCCACAGTCCATACATCTGGCGGTTTCGTACTTCAACTCTTCTTTGGTCAACCTGGTGGTCATCTCGTCCCAGTCACTGGTTCTTTCCTTAGCAGGTCTGTACTTTTCGTTTCTTCTCTTGTACTTCATGAACCCCTTGACCTTATCTAATTTGGCCACGGCCTTCTTGGAAACATCGATATCGGTGACGGTGTCTTCAACATCCAACAATTTGGGTTCAGCTTTGGCACTAGGTCTGTGCACATGGCCGTGCTTGATTCTAGCAGCTTCCCCGTTGGTGACGTCGGCATCAGGGTCTTCCTTGATGGACTTCAAGAATCTGTTTCTTTCATTTTTCTTGGCTTCCAACTTCTTTTGTGCTTCCTTCTCCAACACCTTCTTATAGTCGTGTGGCAACACCTTGACGAATCTTGGCAAGATTCTGTTGAAATCGTTCAAGATGTTGTTGGCGACTTCCGACCCGGTGTAGTGTCTGTGATCTTCAATCAAACCTCTGACGAAAGCAATTTCGTTAGGGTCTTCAATAGCACTCAATTCAACAGTGCCCAAGTTGACCTTGTCACCGAAGTCTTGGGCGATATCCAACACATAGGCGATACCACCGCACATACCAGCGGCGAAGTTACGACCAGTAGTACCCAAAACAACAACTCTACCACCAGACATGTATTCACACCCATGGTCACCGGTACCTTCCACAACAATGGTGGCACCGGAGTTTCTAACGGCGAATCTCTCGGCGGCGATACCACGGATGAAAGCAGAACCGCTGGTGGAACCAAAGAATGCAGTGTTACCTGCAATGATTTGGTCTTCGGCTTTGAATTTGGATTCGTGTGGTGGGTAGACAATGATTCTACCCCCAGATAACCCTTTACCAATATAATCGTTGGCATCACCTTCTAATTCCAAAGTGATACCTGGGGCCAAGAAAGCACCAAAAGACTGACCAGCAGAACCCTTAAGATTGACATGGATGGTGTCGTGAGGTAACCCTTGTTCTCCGAAGATCTTGGAAACTCTGTAAGACAAAGTAGTACCTAAGGATCTGTCGGTGTTGACAATATCAGATTCGATGGTCACTGGCAAACCTTTAGCCAATGTCATTTCAGCTTCGTCAATCAACTTGTTGTCGATTCTGACGTGCAATCTGTGGTCTTGCTTTCTAACACAGTGAGTAGCCACACCAGGTCTAATGGAGTGGGCTGGGGTCAAGATTGGAGACAAGTCGATGTTCCCGTTCTTGGTGTTTCTGAGATCTTCTCTGACAATCAACTTCTCGGTCCTACCCACCATTTCAGCAACAGTTCTGAACCCTAATTGAGCCATGATCTTTCTGAAGTCGTTGGCCACGTAGTAGAAGAAGTTGATGACATGCTCTGGCGTCCCTTGGAATTTCTTTCTCAATTCCGGGTCCTGTGTAGCAATACCCACTGGACAACTGTTCAAGTGACACTTTCTAAGAAGCTCACATCCAAGAGCGATCAAAGGAGTGGTTGCAAAACCCCATTCTTCAGCTCCCAACAACGTAGCAATAGCCACATCTCTACCGGTCTTGATTTGACCGTCGGTCTGCAAGATCACACGGCCTCTCAAGTCATTCAACACCAAAGTTTGATGAGCTTCGGCCAAACCTAATTCCCAAGGTAAACCGGCGTGCTTGATGGAAGTCCATTTAGCGGCACCGGTACCACCATCGTGGCCCGAAACCAAGATGTTTTCAGCACCTGCTTTGGCAACACCAGCAGAAATGGTACCCACACCAACTTCAGAAACCAACTTTACGGAGGTTCTGGCTCTGGGGTTGGCACACTTCAAATCATACAACAATTGTTTCAAATCTTCAATGGAGTAGATATCGTGATGGGGTGGAGGGGAGATCAAACCCACACCTGGGGTAGAATGTCTGGTTTTCCCGATTTCAGCAGAAACCTTGTCACCAGGCAACTCACCACCTTCACCAGGCTTGGCACCTTGGGCCATCTTGATTTGCAATTCATCGGCATCGGCCAAGTAGTAAGAAGTAACCCCGAATCTACCAGAAGCAATTTGCTTGATAGCAGATCTCATGGTATCACCGTTTTCGTTGACCACCGATCTTGCAGAGTCTTCACCACCTTCACCGGTGTTGGATTTCCCACCCAATCTGTTCATGGCCACGGCGATGGTAGAATGGGCTTCCATGGAAATAGAACCGTACGACATGGCACCGGTGAAGAATCTTCTGACGATTTCAGTCCAAGGTTCAACCTGGTCAATTGGAATAGACTTACTGTTGACAGTGTCGAAGTCTAATAACCCTCTTAAGGTACAGTTTCTCATAGCTTCGTGCTCCTTCTTGGCGTAGGCATCATAAGCTTTTTCATTCTTGTTCCGAACAGCATCTTGCATGGAAGCAATGGCGGCGGGTTCGTTGATGTGGCTCTCTCCACCGTCTCTCCAGTGGTATTCCCCAGTTTCTGGCAAACCAATTGCCTTGATAGTTTCTCTGGTGGGGAACCCTCTTTCGTGCATGGAGAAAGCATCTTGGGCAATGTACTCAAAAGTGACACCCTTGATTCTGGAAGCAGTTCCAGCAAAACATCTGTCAATGACGGAATTGTCAATACCCAAAGCTTCGAAGATTTGGGCACCTTTATAGGAACTCAAAGTGGAAATACCCATCTTGGACATGACCTTCAAGATCCCGGAGTTGACAGCGTATTTGTAATTCTTGATGATCTTTTCCTCGGTCAAGGACTCGTTCTTCAATAACCCTTCGTTTTTCATTCTGATCAAGGTTTCAATGGCCAAGTATGGGTTGATACCATCAGCACCGTAACCCACCAACAAACAGGCGTGGTGGACTTCTCTGGCCTCGGCAGTTTCTACAATCAAAGCCACTTTAGACCGTTGTTTTTGTCTAACCAAGTGGTGATGAACAGCACCAATAGCGATCAAAGCAGAAATAGGAATTCTGTTGGCGCTGGTGGCCTTATCAGATAAGATCAACACTCTGTTCTTGGCAGAGATGGCGTTGGATGCATCTTGACAGATTCTGTCCAAAGTGTTGATGTAACCTTGAATACCTTCGGACTTGTCGAAAGTGTAATCAATGCTTTCCACAGTCCAGTTAGGGTACACTTTGCTCATGTACTTGACAGCGTTCAACTCGGAGGTAGACATGATTGGAGATTTAAGCAATAATCTGTTACATTGGTCGGCTTTCATTTCCAACAAGTTCCCTTGAGGCCCGACGTAACAGTCCAAGGACATGACAATCTCTTCTCTTATAGGGTCAATTGGAGGGTTGGTGACCTGAGCAAACAACTGCTTGAAGTAATCGTACAACAATCTTGGTTGTTCACTGATACAAGCCAAAGCAGCGTCGTTACCCATGGATCCCAAAGCCTCCTTGCCTTCAGCCATTGGCGACAAGATCAACGACATTTGTTCATGGGAGTAGCCAAAAGCGATCAATCTAGGGTCTTTTTGCACGGTTTCGGTGGCAGGGGCAATGACAGACTGGTCGGACAAGTCAATGGACTTGGAGTTCAATTTTTCAATCAAATCGGTCATGCTGATCAAGTTGGCCAAGATCCAGGACTTGAAGTCAAACTTGCTAGACACCTTGGCTTTCAATTCCCGGTCGTCCACGATTCTTCCTTCTTTGGTGTCGACCAACAACATCTTCCCTGGCTGCAATCTACCCTTCTGCAACACCTTTTCGGGCTCGACGTCAATGACCACCACTTCGGAAGCAACAATGATCCGGTCATCGTCAATAACGTAGTAACGACATGGTCTTAACCCGTTTCTATCCAAATTGGCCCCACAGTACCTCGAATCAGCAAACGTGAACAAAGCAGGACCGTCCCATGGCTCCATAAGACAGGCAGCCCATTCGTAGAAAGCCTTCTTCTTGGGGTCGATCAACTTGTCGTTCTGCCAAGCTTCAGGAATCAACATCATCACCGCTTCCGGCAACGTCAATTGCCCGTTGATGACCAACAATTCCAACACATTGTCAAAAGCAGCGGAATCGGAGCCACCTTCTTCGATGATGGGGTACAACTTGTCCAATTCGTCGCCGAAAAGCTCGGACTTCATGACCCCTTCCTTGGCTCTCATCCAGTTCTTGTTCCCCCTCAAGGTGTTGATTTCACCGTTGTGAGCAGCCAATCTCAAAGGCTGGGCCCTGTCCCAACTGGGGAAGGTGTTGGTGGAGAATCTGGAGTGCACCAAAGAGAAATGGGCCTCGTACTCGCTGTTGGCCAAATCGTGGTAGTAGGCAAATACCTGGTTGGGTGCCAACTGTCCCTTGTACACAATGGTTTGGTTGGACAACGAACAGATGTAGAACCAGTTGTGCAAGCCAATGGTGTGAGTGGACTGTTTTCTCAAAATGAACAACCGCTTCTGGAATTCCTTGTTGTACTTGGCGTCGAACTCGTCTTCAGAGAGAGTCAACCCTTCGGTCTCGTTCATGATAATGGCCGGTTGCAACACCAAGGGCTCTCTCGACAAAGAAGCAGGCCCCAAAATGGTGGAGTCGTGGGGCACCTTTCTCCAGGCCAAGATCTTCAACCCCAAGGACGTGGCAATGTCCTCGAAGGTGCGCTTGGATTTCTCAAATATAACGTCGTCCTTCTTGAAGAAGAGGTTTCCCACCCCGTACTGGCCCTTGGCCGGCAAGTCAACGTCGCAGTTGTACTTGAACTCTTTTTTCAAGAAGTTGTGTGGTAAGGACGTCAACACCCCGGCACCGTCCCCATCCTTGGGGTTCAATTCCCCACCTCTGTGGGTCATGTTACACAACAAGTTGCGGGAGTCGCTCACAATCTTGTGGCTGGCCACTCCCTTCAAGTGGCAGGTGAACCCCACCCCACAGGCATCCTTTTCGTATTCGGGGTTGTACAACCCTTGCTGCACCGGCAAGTTGGAGGCCCAGCTGGTGTTTTCGGGCACCTCATCGTACTGGTACACCTGAGGCTCAAAAGTATCGACGTAGGAACTCATGGCGGGCTTTTTAGACAGCTGCAAAAGACTTGTTTCTTTCTGTTTCGTTGGGTTCTTGTAAACTTAAACGGGAAAACTGAGTTAGCGGAGTTGTTTTCCGGTGTAAGACCTATAAGCAAGACTAATGAGAGAACTTGTGAAACGGCTGAAAAAAAAGTACCTATCGAAGAGAAATTTTTTCACTGGTGTTGGAAAAAAATTAACAACAGGGGAGATTTGATTCAATAATAAATGGAAAATCGGGAGGGTCGAACCAGAAAATACCACCTTGGAAAAAATTTACAGATTTGAATTGAGCCCCGTGCACGACCACCCTATCGCACTGAAAAATTGGGGTTATCTCCAACGAATCCGTTACCGGGAAAAACCAATATGGAAAATGTATCCAATAGCCAGGTTGCGATTAATAATAGGGTCAATACAAAACAGGGGCTGGGGAACCGAAGTGTCTGAGATTACAAGTGTCTGAGATTAGGGGGAGTGTCTAAGATGAGATGACCCAGATCAATAGAAACAGTGCTGTGACTGCTAGTGGCAGAGGGGCAGATAAGAGTTGAGATGACTTTTTCACCGGCGCCGATGACTCATTAATCACAGGGCGAAATAGGCTAGAAAGGGCAGACACAAATAGGAATTGGCCACAACTGGGACTAAGACACAAACACAGACACGGCCATCTGGGCCCTATACAGCCCATTGGGCACAAACAACGAAGACGGCCTTCATAGCTCTCTTGTCTCTCTCATCTTGTCCGGTGCAGTGCCGGTGCTCTGCCGGTGCTCGGGATCCACCGGTGCCCCTAATTTTCAGTCGGACTTCCCCAAATTTCAACTGCTGCTGTTTCCGCCGGAGAGTTCACCGTGTATACGCTGCATAATTTGTGATGATCTGACCCTTCGGTGATCTGGCCCTTCGGTGATCTGACCCTTCCTATAATGACCGTATATATTTCGGTATATCGCTTATTTCCAGTTTCGGCCCAGAGTTCATAAGATGCATTACTGCTGCCCGATGAAATCCGTACCACTGCATAGATGAACGTGTCACGTGGACTGTGTATACCTCAACCTT
>JAKTSP010000060.1:0-38012 GCA_030580255.1 Yamadazyma sp. yHMH393
TAATCAGTACCGTTCAAAGTGTTACCATCTCTGTGGCTGCAAAATTGGAAATCTCCCCCAAATAACGAACAAACTGTGGTTAATGAACGACCTCGAATACAGGTCAACGACCAAACCCCAAACACGCTCTGAAATCCTTGCGGTAGTCCCGTGGCCTGGTCCACTGCTCTCCAGAAGCTAACTATTCGCTTAGGCCTTAGGTGTAGACCTTCTGGTGTAAGATCGGTTTTAGGGACCCCCTTCGGTACGCTGAGGCCCCCCGATGTTTATATGCAGGATAGGTTAGTCACTTCTAGGTGAGGCATTGGGTTTAAATAAGGTATCCTTTTTCCTTTTTGGCTTGTTCAATATTTTTCGTTTTGATCTGCCAGATCTTCATCTTGGTTCGTCGACTCGTTGCTTGTTCAGAACAAATCAGAAATTGTACACAGAACTGTGTTCCATCCACAAAAAATGTCCGATCCCATACTACCTGACTCATCCGGGCTATCTAAAATGCTCCACAAAATAGGTGAGACCTACCAATACTTAAAAAGCCGCTACCAACAACTGACCCGTGACGAAGAGGGGTTCGGGTTTGCGTTATTGGTGTTCTCCCAGTTTTGTAATGCCATCATGATCACCACATGCAAATTGCTAGTCACGGACCCGGAATTCGAGACCCCTGTGCATCCCTTGCAAATTTTGTTCGTAAGGATGGGGATCACGTACATCTTTAGTGTTTTATACATGGTTATCACCAAGTCTGTTCCGGACGCTCCATTCGGGAAACCAGAAACAAGAAAGTGGTTGGTGATGAGAGGAATTGTAGGGTTCTTGGGTGTTTTTGGTATGTACTTTTCGTTGAAGTATTTGAGTGTCAGTGATGCTGTGGCTCTCACATTTTTAGTGCCTTTGGTGACGGCGTTCCTTGCATGGATATTGTTGCACGAAAGGTACTCGTTGATAGAAGGCATTTGTTCCATAGTGTCATTGGCAGGTGTGATTTTGATAGCCAAACCGAAGTTCATTTTTGGGGCCAAAGCCGATCAAGAAGAGCAGGGAGACGAAGCCGCAGAAAGCTCTTCCACTGAAAAACGGTTGTTGGCCACTGCATTTGGCCTTGTGGGTGTTGTGGGCTCGTCTTCGGTGTACATCATCTTGAGGAAGATCGGCAACAACGCCCACCCCCTCATATCCGTCAGCTACTTTAGCTTATGCACGGTGATTGTCACCACTGTCTCAATTGCGGTTATTCCTTCTGTATCGTTTGCCATTCCCCAAAATGGCTACCAATGGTTTTTGTTTGTGTTGATTGGAGTGACCGGGTTCATATACCAATTTGCATTGACTGCCGGGGTTCAGCGGGTGAATGCTTCCAAGGCGTCGTCGGTTATCTACATTCAAATGGTGTTTGCGATTTTTGGAGATCTAGTGATCTTCCACCACTTGCCTGGCATCTTGAGTGTTTTGGGAATCGTGGTGATTGTGGCATGCACCTACGTGGTTGTCAAGTACAAACCAGCAGCAAAGACTGGGGACATTGAGGGCCAGCACCATGCGTTGCCTCAGAACGAAGATGAAGACGCTTATAAGCCGGACGACATTCAATTGCAGGACTTTATCATTGACGACGAGGACGATGAAGCGTCCAACGGGGTGTGGAGCCAGGAAAACCAGCTCAATTCGCTAAAATATGCACCAGAGAATGTGAAGCTCAACACGTAAATGTGATAGATGTTATAGATTTTTATTAAGAATAAAGGAAAGTGGAAGTATCTGTTACTTCGTCTGGTAGCTACAGATAAGAAGTGTCAGAGTATCTCTTACTTCGTCTGGTAGCTGCAGACATGTAGCAGAGTAGCCCTTAAGTCGCTGTTTCTGTAAGTCGTTCCAATAGGATATGAACTCTATTGGAACCTATTGATACTCACCTGGGTCACATATTGTCATCCAGGTGACAGTACAATCTTCACACACTTGCACTACACCTTCTGGGGGTGTCAATTCTGATTCAAAAACAAATAGAGTCTCATATACCAGTGGAAGCCCGCCATAATCACAGCTGTTCATGTTCCTGAAAGAATTCAAGGAGTCACAATTTCTTAAAGAATTTATGGACTCCCAGGTCCTGTCCAAATTGTTACAGTGTAAATCTTTAATCAACGGTAAGAGGATGTACCCCCGAAGTATGCCCATCACGCCATTCAGGTGCAAGACGTCCATTCTGCCTTTGTAGGCACAATAATCAGGGATCACTGGTACTTTGGCCATCCGAGACTGCGCTATCAGCAGCTCCCCCGGAACCTTCCACCTCCCGTAGCCACTTCAAGTTCGCCTGTGCCGTTTCCAACCTGATCAAGCTCTCGTTCATCTCATGATGTGCGAGAAGATGCACATCACTCTTGGTGGTCAAATTATTCAAGTTCACAATTAGCTTTCGAGAATTGTTCAAATTCACGTCAATATAATCAACTCGGAGGTAATCATTGTCATTGGGATTGGAGGCTAAGCCTCGGACATTTTTCACCCACTTGGAACTGCCCTGTTTTCGGCTGCCCGGCCGTGACATGCAAAGAGCGGTTTTTATATTCAAGAACTAAATAGTGATTGCGAAATCAATGTCATTTTGAAAGTTCATCTTAAATATATAAATGAAGGGTCGTTGGCGCCAATGCTAGCAAGCACTAGACTTCGCCGCAGAAAAGACGGTCGTACTTGAACGTCTTGTCCACGTCTATAGGAAGCACAACGTCTCCATGAGGTTCCACTACACTCAATTCTTTCATCAACCTCGCAACGGGCTTGGAGTACCACCGGTCGTGTTTGTAGTCAAACCACCCCAAGTGGCCGCCCACGGTGGTGGTCACAATGGTGGCGTAGGGATTGATTTTACTCTCGTCCAACGGCAAAGATCTGAGCCCGCAAACGGGGTCGTCTTTGGAACTGACAATCACCGTGGGAACTCTAAATTTGAATATTCTCTGCACCGGCGAAGCATGTCTATAATATTCAAACGAAGTGTTGAATCCGAAAAGCTTGCAGGTGAAGTTCTCGTCGAAGTCCCTTAGGTGGTTCAAATTGAAGTTCTTGGGGTCTTTGTTGTACGCTTGGATCAATTCGTTATCCAGAAACTGGCCCTCGTAGTGCTTAGTTAAAAGCTTGACGAGATTTTGACACATAACGGGCGAGTAGATTCTGTCCCCCAATAAACTCTCTCTCAACACATAGGAGCTGTCGGAGAAGTCCCAGGGACTGCCCATAATGAAAGCACCCTTTATTTGGTCGTACACAGAATCCTTTTCTTGGCCCACGTAGTTGGCGACGATGGCTCCGCCCAATGAAAACCCGATTAAGAACACCTTCTTGTTGGGCCATCTTTGCTTGACGTGTTCGTTGATGAAATACCTCAAGTCATTGGTCCATAACCCGCAGAACAACTGGGGGCTGGTGATAGTGTGGTTAGCACACCCTCTAGAATCGATCACCAAGGCATCGAATCCAATTTCCGGCTTGGTCACTTCTGTTATAACCGACCTCACATAACTTTCAAACGACCCGCCGCTCAACCCGTGCAACGCTATCAACAACGGCTTGGTGTCGTCAGGGAACACCTCCACATGGGGGTTTTTATACTGTGTCCGTGGAGGCAAGTCATCTGTTTGGTGTGCGGGTTTATAGTCCAAGTGGCTAGAGTCGCCGTTCTGTTCCACCACGTAGTCCACGGCGAACGTACTTTTGCCGCCCCAAACGTCATACTTGAGTTTCTGCCCACCCTCCAATTCGTACGTCTTGTCTTCGACAGTGATGATCTCTCGTTTGTAGTTGATTTGGTCGTAGTTTTCAAACTTGTTCAACGCAGTGTACGCAGTTTGCGTGTGGCCCGAGCTGAGAAGCGGGTTCACCCAGTAAGAGTACCCCTGGTACATTTCCGGCACCGATCTGGCAATGATGTCCGACATGGTGACGGCGCTGCCATCTTCGCCTTTGAACTGCAACGGGTTCAAGGGATTGTAGTTTTCCACTTTACTCTTGAAAAGCGACATGATATGGTTCTAAATTTTTTTTCTTGCGATCTTTCACCAGGCGGTGGAGCCGGTCTACGCCAGGTGAGGAATTCCGCCGTACTTGAACCTCTGCCGGTCGCCGTGGTCCCCGTTTTCCTCTGCTGAAGTTGTTAGATCAGCAGTGGGTTCAATATCCTTTGATGTGGTCGCCATAGTCGTTATCAGGGGCCGGGTAACACTATGGTTATTTTATCCTGTATATTCTCTCTTTGTTCGAGTCATTTATCCTGCACACACACCCCCCAGACCCTCAACCGAGCAGGACTGGCACCTATCCCTTTTAGGAGTGTTTATTGCCACAAATAGATTTAAATAGCACTCCAAGGCAATCTCACAAAAAAACCAACTTGTTTGCCTTTGCTTCTTCTTGGTAGATATTCAGTAATAGTAATATTACCATCACAAAGCATGCAATTCTCCTTATCTATATTGACGTCCATCGCCACAGGGTTGTTGGCCTTGTCCAGTCCTGTTGTCGCTGCAAAACACAGTGCCAAATTGAACAAAGTCCCCGTGGATGACACTTACAACGAAGCTACTTTTAAGCAATACGTTTCCGACTTGGAGAACAAATACGTCGGTATCTTCAATGCTGCACATGGCAACCCAGTTCAATTCGGATCCCAATTCCCTGGCTCCAAAGGACAGGTTCCTTTCATCGAGCCATCTACTCAAGGGCACTCTACCCCCTTGACCAATTATGCCAATGCTCAGTACTTCACCGAGATTGAATTGGGTAACCCTGGACAGGTTTTCAAGGTCATCTTGGATACTGGGTCTTCTAATTTATGGGTGCCTTCCAAGGACTGTTCGTCTTTGGCATGTTTCTTGCACTCCAAATATGACCACGATGCATCGTCTAGTTACAAGGCCAACGGTAGCGAATTCGCCATTCAGTACGGTAGTGGTGCCGTGGAAGGATACGTTTCTTCTGATAGCTTGAGATTAGGCGATTTGGTGATCAAGGACCAAGACTTTGCCGAAGTTACCAGTGAGCCAGGCTTGGCGTTTGCTTTCGGGAAATTCGATGGGATTCTCGGGTTAGCCTATAATACGATTTCCGTCAACAAGATTGTTCCACCAATCTACAACGCCATCGACCAAGGATTACTCGATTCCCAACAATTTGCCTTCTACTTGGGTGACAACACCAAAGATGAAGACGATGGAGGAGAAGCCACCTTCGGTGGTTACGACGATAGCAAATTCGAAGGCAAAATCACTTGGTTGCCTGTTAGAAGAAAGGCATACTGGGAAGTTTCATTTGAAGGTATCGGTTTAGGCGACGAATTTGCTGAATTGAAGTCTACTGGTGCTGCCATTGATACTGGGACTTCTTTAATCACCTTACCAAGCTCCTTGGCTGAAATCATCAACTCCAAGATCGGTGCTACCAAATCTTGGTCGGGTCAATACTCCATTGAATGTGATGCCAGAGAAAACTTGCCCGACTTGACCCTTAACTTCAACGGGTACAACTTCACTTTGTCGCCTTATGACTACACTTTAGATGCCGGTGGAAGCTGTATTTCTGTGTTCACGCCAATGGACTTCCCTCAACCAATTGGTGATTTGGCCATCATTGGTGATGCTTTCTTAAGAAGGTACTATTCTATTTATGACATCAAGAAGGATGCAGTTGGTTTGGCCAAAGCCGTTTAGAGTTTTTTCATTGGGAAAAGTTAGTTATTGTTTGTTATACCTAATATAAATAAATATGGATTTTTATGTTGTCACTTGGCTGTGGCCCTTGCCCACACTGTTATCTATACTGAAAGCAGTAACCATCGCTCGGGTGATTTGATTTGTGCACGCCTTACTTTTTTTCACTCGTTCTCGCCGGAGCACGCCCCAGATGGCTGGTTGAATAGCAGCCAGCCTTCCATCCACTCCCCTTCAAAGTTTCAGCACGGCATTCAGATCGAACAAACTGTGATTCTGCCTTGCAAACTGCCCACGGAATTTCTCTTCACTGCCTAATCGAAACCTTAAATCATTCTACTTAAGCCTGATCCATCCCACGAAAATAAAAATGGATCCTCAACCACAGCATCCTTATCAGCCATCTAAAGAACTCGATCCGTCTGAATATCAGTACCTAAGCCGAATGTCATTGCCCAAGTCAAAAACTCCCAGTGAGCGATCGGATCCGCTACAACGATTGGAGGTGGAAACCGCTTCTACCACTTCCATTCCGATCTCGTTCCCCTACTATTATATCGATGAAAGAAATAATTCCTTTGACACTTTCAACGTATTGCATGCTGGATCCGACACCCAGGACCTTGTGTACAAGAACACGTCGCATATTCAGCCACTTCCTCAAAAGTCTCCGGTGGCACATGCTTCAATGGACCCGAATCAAGCTACTATAGGAGGGCTACCCGTGAAAAAAGGGTCTTCTAGCCCTGAGTCCATCTCTAGACTTAAAGAGATCTCCAACGATGCCTTCAACCCTGTGCCCAAACGGTTTTCCCAGTTCATCACCGAGCAGCAACAGTTTTCTCAACGTCGTCCCGACGAATTAACATCTAATACCACCTCCATTGGATCTGACTCTGATGCCAGTCCTGTCAACAGGCGTCAAAGGAAATCTTTTTCGACCATGTCCACAAATATGAAAGCCGGAGCCGGCCACTCGCCTACGATGTCGTACGGCATGAGATCCAGTTTCGGCAAGAAGTCGAACGCTGGTATAAGATCTGCTGGTCCGTCTGGTCATTCTGTTTTAGAAGGTAATACGAAAGAAAGAAGTAATTCCATCAAATCCCAGGCCACGATTTTCTCCACTAGACAAGAGGAACAAGCTCCCTTGTACCCACAAGCCACTTCGAAATCATCATTGACCAGGAGCAAGGCCATCAAATCCAAGCAAGGTGGTATCTTTTACCGAATGAAGTTGAGGTTGAAGAAGTTCTTGAAGAAGCTTAGAATAAGTAGATTCAGGAGAACCGCCTCTTCAAAGAGAACTGGAAACAGCGTTCGTATCAAGAGCCGGACTATCAGACGGAGGCAAAGAGAGAACCCCAAAAACCGGAACGTAAAGAGGTTGATGAGCATTTCGGCTCCTGTGAATAACCCTCATTTGGGTAAGGGCAATGCCAATAGGGTAAGCACCTTGGATGACAACTTGAAGTATGAAGCAGGAGCTCCTAAAGAGAACGTCAATGTCGACGATGGTGGGACGTTGAAATTAAACCATTTGTCTCATTACATTGACCAACAGCAAGGGTTATACTTGAACAATATGACTAAGAAAGCCAATTCTATCAACTATGGAACATCGCCGGAGCTTCAGTACAAGAACAAGAACCTTTATGATCAAATCGAGGAAGTTCCTGTCAGCGAGTCTTCTAGTGTACCCCCACCGGTTCCAAAGCATGGACACGTTCAAGTTCAAACTGAGCCGGTGTTGGGAAGTAATGAGATGGTCCAGTTATGGAGGAACTACTTAATATTCGTGGTGTTGAAGCGGATCCAATTGAGACAAGAAATCTCGTACTTCCAACAACTTTTGGTAGGCCAAGACATGAAGTCGGGCAAGGTGAGCGTTGGTTCTGCCTACAGCATGTATGATATAGAGGAAGGACTTCAAGAAGGAAGTGCCACTGAAGAAGATGATGAAGTCAACTCCGACAGCGACACAATTTCACAGATCAGTGACAAGTCTGAAGTAAGTGATAATGGGACGTTACCAGAATCAATGGTGAGTGGGTCTCTTGTTAGTGACTCCATTGCCAGTTCCAAATCTGAAGATCAAATGGAGCTTTTCACTACCGATAAAACCACTGAAAGGTTCAACAAGAAGTTCCACAGACGATCGGTGTTGGGAGAAATGCTCGATTACGATTCTGATGATGACGACAGTGACCTGACCATAACGTCTGCAAGTAGTTCGAGCCGTAAATCATCTACAAGGCAGAACAGTTTACGCCAACAAGAGATAGCTCAGGATTTGGGCATCAACAAACAATACAGCGTCAAGCATAAAAAATTGACTCGGTCATTGAGCTCAATGTCAAATCATGACACGGCCAGCAGTCCCATCAAAAGATCTACTGGCTATCAGCTTGGGTTGAATTTAGTTCAGTAATAAGTTTCATTAAGTGATAACATGAAATATTTATTTCATTGGACTATAAACAATATCAATATATATACAAGGCAAGATATTTAGTTATATCGATTCTACTTATTATTGAAAGCTTTTTCATCAAGAACGGATTTCTTATGGGAGGAGGGCTCAACTCATTTAGTTAGAGTTTTCGTCTTTCTTTTCAGATTGTTCTTGATCTTGTTTGTACAATTTTTCAAACACTTTCAAAGATTCATTTTGCAACTCTTCAGTCTTGTTCTTTAATTCAGTGGCATCGACTTCTTCACCGGCTTGAGCCTTAACAGCGACTTCTCTTAAGCCACCGATTAATTCTCTCAATTTGTCAGCGTCACCAGCATCGAGTTTGTCCTTGAATTCATTCAAAGAGTTTTCGGTGTCGTTACATAATTGATCAGCTCTGTTGGCATTTTCAATCGATTCTCTTCTGGCTTTATCGGATTCAGCAAACTTTTCAGCGTCGTTCACCATTTGTTCGATTTCAGCATCGGATAAACCTGAAGATCCAGCAACAGTGATAGAAGCATCCTTGTTAGAAGCTTTGTCTCTAGCAGAAACTTTGATGATACCATCAGTGTCAATGTCGAAAGTGACTTCAATTTGTGGAACACCCTTTGGAGCAGGTGGGATACCAGATAAAGTGAAGTTACCAATCAATTTGTTGTCTCTGGTTAATTCTCTTTCACCTTGGAACACTCTGATTTCAACTGAAGTTTGACCAGCACTAGCAGTAGAGAAGATTTGAGATTTCTTAGCTGGGATAGTGGTGTTTCTGTTGATTAATCTGGCAAACACACCACCCATGGTTTCAATACCTAAGGATAATGGAGTGACATCTAATAAGACAACGTCAGTGACATCACCGGCCAAGATACCACCTTGAATGGCAGCACCCATGGCAACAGCTTCGTCTGGGTTAACGGCTTTGGAAGGTTCTTTACCAAAGATGGACTTAACAGTGTCAATAACCTTTGGCATTCTGGACATACCACCAACCAAGATAACTTCAGAGATGTCGGAAGTAGATAAACCGGCATCTTTCAAAGCTTTCTTACATGGGTCAACAGTTCTCTTTACCAATGGTTCAACTAAAGCTTCAAATTGAGCTCTGGTGATTTTTTGGTTGATATGTTTTGGACCGGAAGCATCGGCAGTGATAAATGGTAAGTTGATTTCAGTGGCGACGGTGGAAGACAATTCAATCTTGGCTTTTTCAGCAGCTTCTCTGATTCTTTGAATGGCCATTCTGTCTTTTTCTAAGTCAATACCAGATTCCTTTTTGAAGGTTTCAACAATGTTTCTGACAACAGCGATATCAAAATCTTCACCACCTAAATGAGTGTCACCGTTGGTGGATTTGACTTCGAAAACACCGGCACCGATGTCTAAGATAGAGATATCGAAAGTACCACCACCTAAATCGAAAACAGCAACGACTTCACCATCGTTCTTTTCCAAACCGTAAGCTAAAGCGGCGGCGGTTGGTTCGTTAACAACTCTCAAGACGTTTAAACCAACAATTTTACCAGCATCTTTGGTGGCTTGTCTTTGAGCATCATTGAAATAAGCTGGACAAGTGACCACAGCGTTTTTAACCGGTTTACCCAAGTTACCTTCGGCGGTTTCTTTCATCTTGTTCAAAATGAAACCACCGATTTGTTGAGGGGAGTACCTTTCACCTCTGGCTTCAATCCAAGCATCACCGTTGTCGTGTTTGACAATGTTGTATGGAACTTGGTTTAAATCTCTTTGAACTTCTTTATCTTCGAATCTTCTACCAATCAATCTTTTAGTGGCGAACAAAGTGTTTTCTGGATTAACAACAGCTTGTCTCTTGGCTGGGATACCGACTAATCTTTCACCGTCCTTGGTGAAGGCAACAATAGAAGGAGTAGTTCTTCCACCTTCAGAGTTTTCAATGATCTTTGGAACTTTACCTTCCATGACAGCGACAGCGGAATTGGTGGTACCTAAATCGATACCAATCACTGGACCGGAACCGGCAATATTGGATTGGTTACGGACCAAGGTTGGGATTCTGTTACCAATAGACTTGATGGAACTTTTGGCTGTTAACATTATTGGTGATTTATACAATAAACTAATAGAACAGTTTAACGATTGGTTTTTCAATTTGAAAATTTTTGCTTCCTTATAATGACTGCGACGAATGGGTGAGGGATTACCCGGAAAGAAATCTGGAGAAATTTCCACATACTTTTAGTTTGGTATCGACACGACAACTATTTCCCGGGCCTGAGTGGTGAATTCGTTTTAGTAGCCGGTGCGAAATTTGCAGCTAAATGAAAGCCGATATTTTATTAGTACAAAAAACACTACCTGATAATACACAAAAGAAGAGAATCCTCATAGATACGAAGTAAGGGAAGGCACGTCACCGAAACCCGAACGGGCTTCTTCAAGAAAGGTGGAGACCAAAACAAAGCGTAGTCAATAATACTGGAGGCCGCAGGAATGGCCGTATTTGAAAATGGGTTTTTCACTTGTCAACTCCCCAATTACAAACTCCCAAACCCGGTTACATAAGAAGATCGGGGGGCAAGTTCCCGTTCATAACCCAAGTCAAGGACTTATCGCCCCGGAACTTCTCGATATACGAGATGATCTCATCGGCAGATTTGTTATACTTCTGCATACCCCTTTTAATGGCATCGCACAACCGTTTCCGTCTTTGGAATCTTTTTGATTCCTTTGATCTAGAATCTCCTCTCCACTGGATCTTGCCAAATTTGCTGTCCAATTCACACAACGGTGGTTGGCCCTTGAACCCCTTGTAAAACTCATCGTAGATCTCTTGTACGGTCATAGGATTGTGGATAAAATCAATGGAAATCTTTGGCCTCTTGGTCTCAGCTGAAGGTGGCGGTGGGGCTCTTTTTCGGGACTTGGACTTGTTAAAGTCCTGTAGGTTAGCCATGTCTACGTTATCGACCGATTCAGGACCCAACCCGTTGACTTGCTGGGACATGGAAGACCCCACCTGCAATTGCGGGTGGATATTCCCATCCAACTGAGGTAAAGCCTCTTGAGCCACCAGCCCCGACGAAAGATGCTGGTGTGGGTGCTGGTGCGAGTGGTGCTGTCCCTGTTGCTGGATGACCTGGTGATGCTGTCCCAGCAGTGGAGTGTGGTGTCCGGAACCTTGACGTGGAAGCGATGGGTGTTGGTGCTGATGTTGTTGGTGTTGATGTTGGTGATGGCCTTGTAAATTCCCATGTCCGTTGTGGGCAGCATCTCCGTTGACATCCGACACAACAGGTACCTCCACGTTGACATCACTGACGGTATCTTGTATCGATGACAACGATAGTAAGTTGTTGTTTTCATTCTTCAACAAGTCCGAAACCAAATTGGACATTCTATCAAGTTTGGTGCCTTGGAATGACACCGTGTCTCTCAACCGCTTGACCTCTTCGTTCAATCTGTACCTGTCGTTCTCCACTGCCTGGAGCCGGTCGCTTAGTAGCTTTACTTGGTCTTCTAAGCCGGACATTATATGGGTACGTGGTGTATGGTGCTCAGTTGTCGTCAAAACAAAAAAGTCTCTAGTGGGAAAAAAACTTTCAAATCAAGATTACCAAGATACCTAGGGCCGGAAGCGGTGAATTAAGGAACTTTGATGGCGGGACTGACAATGGAAACGATTGTGTTTGAAGTGCTGTCTCCTGCCAGTGATGAAAAAAGACAACTAAAGGGTGTTGTTGTGATGAAGGTATGTGTTAAGTCGATTTAAAAAATGTCGAAGTTTTTTTCGGGGGGAAAGTAAACGTGAAACGACTTTTTGTGTGGTTGGGACACGCTTTTGTCCCCCGTTGGCTGTGAAAGGCTGGACGTATGACGCGTGCAAACACTCTAAGACAGGCCCATGCGAGCCCTGTACATGCAGTGGTGGCGAGCATCTGCTTATATAATGGGCGGTTGTTGCTCGATGTCGATGTGGTACAGCAAATCATCGTAGTCAATGGGAGCAGCCATATCGGGACCAAAGAGCACAAGGAGCCCTCGATCGTATCCCTCTTCCTCCAATTGTATGACCCTGCTGTGTACTCCGTCTCCATACAATCGTGCTGACATGGCATTGATGTCGTCCATGTTGGATGACCGGGGGAGATAAAGCCCGAAATTATTGGTCAACCTTGAAAACGAGTCACAAAGATCGGTGAACGACAACGGCCTCATGTCATCCAAAAGAAACGAGTTGGGTGCTCTGTTGTATTGCATACCACCCCATGGAGGAGAACAGAAGATGAAATCGAAGGGATACTCTTTATCTCGAAGGGTATCGGGGATCCAATCTTTAGACTCTGTTTCGCTGCTCGCAAGAGCGAGCCAATCTCCTGTTACCGTCCATATCTTTTGGTCAACCTCGTAAACTTCAGCATTGTGTACAGTACAGAAGACGTTGGTCTTGTTGATATCCACTGCACCCACGCTATCGAATAGCTGAGCAAACTGGATGGTGTTGCCTCCTCCCCCACAGCAGACATCGAGCACATTTTGTGCTTGCGGTAAAAGATGTCTTACTATAGCGGCCGTGGCAGCTGCTGTGGCCTCTGCTGTGACAGAATACCAAAGCTCTGCTGACATGAATACCCCCTCGTCGTACCTGCTGAAAAGACTGTACCTTCTGTTCCAAAATTTCCTTAGTTCTACCGGTAGCGTGCGCTTGGTGTACATAAGCATCTCATCTTGGAAAATATTTCTGCCTGTGCTGTTATCTGTGTCTGTGGTGGTGATGCTGTTAGAGTTCGAGTGAGCATCGCCGGTTTTGTGTTCATGCTCGGTTTGTGTTTTTGACCCCATCACTCGCTTTGCCATTGTGTCAGGCCCTATTTTTGTGCTAAGTAAGGTTAGATGTGTTTTTTTTTCTTCTGTTGTTCTCAATTTTCACATTTAGTATTTTTTGCAATCAATTACATTTCCGACCTTAAATATACACTCATAATACACAACCTAAATAGCATAGATGTTTTCCTTGTCTTGCATAAGAATATTCTCGCTATCCAACATTTCCAACCCAGCAGCAAACTCTTCCATTTGGAACTGATCTTCTTGTGATATCCCTCCATTCACTTCCTCTAACACTTCTTGTACTGAGGCAGAGTTGGTGGTGTTTTGGAACATGGCCGAATCCAACACTTTGGCCATGACGTCTCTCAATAACTCGTACCTCTGTGCACTGATCCGTGGGGTATTCGTGGAGTTATTGTGTGCTTCGGATAACGGATGAGCCGCATTGCCATGTTGTTCTTCTGGGCGTTCATTGTCGCCTCTTCGTTCGCTCTCCTCTTCGTCTGGTGTTTCTGCCTCGTCCTCCATACTATCTTCTTGGTCCTGGATATGTAAATTGTCAAAGACTTGGTCGACTTCGCTGTCCATTCGCCTGGTCCTTCTTGTCGATCTCGTGGTTCTGTCTCCTTCAAGGTACTCAGTCAAATTGGATAAGTCTTCATCCTCTTCCTCTTCTTCTTCGTCCTCTTCCTCCTCATCTTCCGCGTCCGAATCAAACTGCATGTCGTTCTTTCTGGCTCTTTTCACAGATTTCCGTGCAACTTCTTTGAACAACGCATACCTCAACATCTCTTCGGCCACTTGAGTATCTTTCACTTCAATCACCTTCGATAATCTGACCTTGGCATGAGCTGTGGACAATCTGATCAACGTTTCCAATGTTCTGGCGGTAATAGGGGCGGTGTTTCTCTGGTTGTTGTCTATCAAGTCGTTTCTCAAGCTGGAATATGTCCCCACAATGTAATCACTGGCTTCTTTGGTCAAAACAGGCTTGATTCTTTGTTTAGCGTATTGGATGTACTTCTTCAAGAACGGGATGGAGAATATGTTGGTGGAGTTCCTATCGCTGACCCCTGGAGGTAAGAAGGCGTTGAATTTCTGGTATATCGATTGTTCGGATTCGTCTTCTGGTTGCTCATCACCCCCAACAGCCAACGAGATATTGGATTTCTCTCTGATTGGCTCTCCCTCCAGCATTCCTTGTGGGATGTATCTATGCATCCTTAACACATGCTCACTGATAATTCTGTCTCTAGCATCATTTATATCGTCTGTCACCACAAAAAGTAAATCGAAACGAGATAACAACGAATCTGGCAAAGCAATATTCTTATGAGGATCCTTATGGACATCATATTGCCCGAAAACAGGATTGGCTGCTGCAATAACAGAACAACGGGCATTCAACGTGGTATGGATCCCTGCCTTGGCAATGGTGACGGTTTGTTGTTCCATAACTTCGTGGATTGCGACTCTGTCAGAATCGTTCATCTTGTCGAATTCATCAATACAAACCACCCCCCTATCTCCCAAGACCATGGCCCCTGCTTCCAATCTCCTTTCCCCGGTCTCCTTGTCGGTGGTGACAGCTGCAGTCAAACCTACCCCCGAAGACCCCCTTCCGGTAGTGGCAATGGCCAACGCGGCTGTATTCAAGACAAATCTTAAAACCTGGGATTTGGCTGTGGAAGGATCCCCCACCATCAAAATATTGATGTCACCTCTTAAATGAGTTCCGTTATCCAAGTTCTTTTCCACACCTCCAAGAAGCATCAACAAAACCGCCTTTTTGATATAGTCAAACCCATAGATAGAGGGTGCCAACGAGTGAGATAACATATCGAAAATTTTCTTCTCTTTAGATAACTGGTTGATGTTCCGGATATCTTGATCAGTGAGTTTTTCTTGAGCTGCAACTCCGGTAGACCTTGCGTGCAAAGGGTAAATGGAATTCGCTAAAATAACCGTCTTGAAAGCGGTGTTATTATTGTTTCCACCTCCTAAAGCTCTGTAAACTCCAACGAGCTGAACTCTGTCCCCAGGCTTGGCGGTGTCTACCAAATCGTCGTCTAAAATCACATCCACGGACCGTGGAAGTTGTCCTGCTGGTGCCAATTCTGGCATCTCTTGAATTGACACTTTTTGGTGGTCTCTGTAAGTAGAATAACCGTATTCAGTGGTCAATTTATTCCCATCCAAGTCTTCTGTAGGGTAGATAGCGGCCGTCGAAATTGGGTCAAACGACGTAGTTTGGTCTCGGTATTCTCTGGCGTAAAATCTGCTGGTCTTTTCTGCATAATGAACTGACCGGACAATCTTAGGTCTAATTAATGAAGCTCGGGTAACAATCCCTTCAATCGACACCATTCTCGACAAGTGGGACGATGTGATGGACCTGGCGGTGACGTGATTATCTCCGAAAGCACCTTTGAACGATAAGTAGAATTGTTGGTCTTTATCGAATTCTGGGAAATCGCCTGACGACTGATCATAGGTGAAAATCACGGTTTCCTTCAAAGCTCTCTCACAAGCTGGTAAGTACTCTGATGGTTTATCCAAGATACCCCTCCACAAGTCTCTGTCAAAGTCTCTTATGTCATCTAACGATACCGTCAACCTGAATTTTCCTTTCATTAACATGTCTTTAATTTGTCTTTCGTAGGGCACTTCAGTCACGTTCACACTAGCCAAGAAGTCTTGGAACTTCTTGATTCTTTCTGTGAACTGTGCATCAGTGAGATTGGCTTCTCCTAACAAGTCTGTTCCGTCCATCTTACTTAAACAAAATTATAAAGAAGGATAAAGTTAGTGAAAAGAAAAAGGAAAAAGAATGTAGAGTCAATCGCGGTGGGAGCAAAAAATTGTGAGACGTGTTTCATTAGCTTTCCCAATCGGGTTAAATTAAATAGTGGTTTTGCCACGCTTTTCACCGTAAAATCTTTTGTTTGTTGACTTCTACTTGACCAGGTTCCAATTTCACAAGTTGTATTTATGGGTAGGCAAACATAAGAATTGTGTCCAAAAACACCAAGCCTTGACAGACACTTTTAGATATCGTTCAAACATCGTTCTTTAGCAGTTCTCGGGGCAACGTGGTCAGACATAGTGGGTGTGATTTGTGTGATGTCGAAGACATTGCAAACAAGACTCGATACTGGCAGAATTGAAGTCATGAGGCACATTCTACAATATCCATCACTTCACTGTTACCCTATCACTTTTTTTCCCGTCTTGTCCTGCCTGTTGATAGGAAGTTTTTACGAGAGACTAACTGTCCTCGAATTGTTGTTTTCAAGTAGAATTTTGATGATTCTCTCGGGCCCAAGGAACCCGTAAAATCCGAAATTGTTCCTCTTGGAAGACTGGAGGACCCTCCATCTGTGAGCTCAAAATCAAGTGAAACGTATACTTCATAGAAACGGAAAAGAAACTTGAAGTCGAAATCCTTTAATCTGAAATCTTTATCATCCAGAATTTGAGACACACGTGGAACCTTTCGTTAAGCTTTAAAGTTCTCTCACGTATAAACTGTGAGCCCTTTCCTTGAGGGTCTAACTGTAAGTCTTGAACCTCTTATTTGTTGAATCGTGGCATCTTGATTGGATTCAGTATTTTCCATACATTCAATTTTTTTGTGGATCAGCTTGGGAGATGAACGTTGCGGTGACACCAAACCTTTACACAGTTTAATGTTATTCACATACCGGTCCTTTATAACCACTGAGTGTGGCGCCATCGTTCTCGTGATGTGCTTTTTTGTTGAAGAATAAAAGGTGCACAGTGTTGGTTGCAAAAAAAGCTCTGAGCTTCAACAACTCAACCGCAAATGTCTTGAATCGAAAATATACAATAAGGAATATAAGCTAAAATGAAAATTTATTTGGACACATCAACTTGTGAAAGAGCAGGATGATTATACGACGGCTTGAGACTTGCTTTGTATAGGTGGTAGCCTTTTGCTGGCATGTTTTAGTTCAAGTCAAGAGCATCATCAAAATAAATCCGAGAACTCACAAGATCAGAAATGCATCCGAAGATTTGGCGTATCCTTCGTGGACAAGTCTTCAACCCACAACTACAGGGACCAGTCATTGCTTTTATTGTCGACACGAAGAACCTTAAAGAACCCTTCTATCCGGTTTATTTGGCCATTATCTTCGACCTACAAATTTGGATCAAACACCCCATATATCTGTCTTAGGTGTCTACTAAAATAAAATAATGTAATGGTGGGTAATTCAAGAACTCTAACACAGTGAGATTCATATAGAGCTCCCACCACCCGTGGAATTACTTCATGAATGGCATAGTATGGTGGCTCGGTATTCCACATATATCATGAGCATAGCCTCCAGTTTCTTGGCCTTTTTCGCCGGATCAAACGAATGGCTAACCCTTCCAATTCGCCAATACTCTCCATGTTATCAACGGCATACCCTACCTGTTCCCAGCATTTAAGGTCAATAAAAGTGAGCTCCCCTTTGTTGGCCCGTAAATTACTAGATTCAACCCGATCATGTACAATTCCAATTTCTCCCATTTTGCGTAACATTCGATATCCATCTTCAAGCTGTTTGCCTGTGATGTCTTCAATCTCATCTCCTGCATAATCTAAAAGTATGAAGAGTCCATCCAACAATACCTTATGGCGGTCACTAGTGATAGCAAGGTTTCCATAACTGTGTAAAACCGGCACGCGAATACTCTCCAGCAACGGCACACCATTATTGTACTTCCGGATTCTCTCGTAGCACTCAATCTCATTCAATAAAAGTTCATAATATGGCTCAACCACTTCCTTGAGTGTTTTCGAGACTACAGATGTCTTCATGTACTCCTTGTAGATCGCCAAATGCGCTTCGTCGTACACCTTGAGAACAAGCTTCTGGTGAGGGTCAGTTGACGACTTTACAGTGATGGTAGGAAAATGTTTCACAAAGTTTGATCGATCAATAGAAAACACTAATCCCGGTTGGTAATATTCACGTTTTATCACCTCAAAATCATCCAAACCGCAGTCTGAAATATGTTTTGTGTTATGACTTGAATCAAATTCGTCTTTGTGTGCCCTCAAAGCAGCCTCGTCCAATTGAAGCAAGTCATCCAACCTTGTCGCTGCTTCTTCCTGTCTGAATTGATCATCTGGAGATAAGGTCGCTTGAGAATACGATAACCCAGCCACTATTGCCTGCACTGACATGCCAGGATCTTCAATATTAATTACCTTTGTCTTAATGGGAATGCTTTTTTCCTTGTTAGTGGAATCGTTCCACTTCTGGTCGTTGAAATCCAACTGTATCAATATGGTTGTTAGAGTATCAGTTACCATGCAAATATCAATTTTCAGAGCAATGAGGTACCCATACATCTCAAGTAGAATGGTTTCAAACTTTTCCCGTACTCCCTCTGCCATTTCATCAGAATTCATGACTTTTCCGTTTTTCACAAAGGCGTACAACCCATGATGCTTACAACTTATGAAGAATCTAGGTGTCTCAGATTTAGTGTCAGTATTATCCGTACCCTTCAACACCAGAAGAATAGGCCTTAAACTTGATCCGGGGATTTGGAATCTTACTTTAAAGTCGATACCCAAATCGAGCACATTCAACAACTCTCTAACAGGTTTTATAATGCTGCACTCCCACAGAGATTCCACGTCTTCACTGGATTGAGTTGTCTCTTGGATGAAAGAAGATTCACCTGTAAGAGATGGCCATTGAATTTTAGACCAAATGTTTGCAGCTGGTCTCAACCATTGATCTACTACTGCCCCAAAATTTTTCCCTACGCACGACTGGAATTCCTTATCAAGCTGATTACAGCAACTTGCCAACCTTTCATCTGGCACTTCGCCTGTCACACAAAATCCTTTTCTGATATATCTTAACGTTGGTGGGATAATACCTTCAGGCACTTTGGATAGCTCCAAGTCTTGAAGTACACGTGGAGAATGCCTCTTGTAAGGGACTGAAAAATACATTCTGTAACAACAGGAGAGACACTTAAAGTCAAAACTCTTGGTTCGGGGATCTGTAATATCCCGAATTGGGGACTCCCTTGAAGCGTCTTGAAGCGCTGCGCTGTTCAAGTGCAAAAGAGTACCGAATACCATCTTTTGTTCTTCAAGATTTTCTTCTAAATCTTCTATTTCACGTTTGGTATCTCTTATTTGCTGACTCCTTGCATCTTCATTAGGTTCCAATTTCAAAAGTTGTAATTTCAAAAGTTCTAGCCTCTCGTAGGCTAGTATAAAAACAGCATCTTCGGATAGGACTAAGCCCTTACAATTCTTGAAATCGTCCAACCACTGTTCCTCGGTAATCTTTGACAAATCGAGTGCCGTCATAGTGTGCCATATATCAGATGTTTACAAGAACATTTTGAGGGAGTGGTTTCCTTTCATGTAATAACAACTACGACGTCATGCAGCGCAATGTGCTGCAAAATGGAGAAACAGGACTAGACGCGACTTCTAATTTGAGCAACCCAAAACAACCCTCTGATGATATTCAGCAATGAAGCAGTGACTGCCGAGGAGCTTGACGTTGATGTGCCTGAATCTGTCATAGCGGAATATACCGCCTCTAAAAACGTTGGCTTTACTGAAGCCGATGAAGTAATTACTGATGCAAAAGACGCTCCCAACAATTTTCCCGACGGTCTCCTTCAATTAACGAAAAGAAGAGACACCTTATAGCCAAACATCGCTCATCGGGGAAACAACCCAGCAAGAAACCTAATCTTGTGGTCTTCCTAGCACTACTCTACTTCGACTAGTAGGAGAAAGATCATCTCCTGAAAGCGGCGTGAGTGATACTACTGAAGTTCCAGAGCTTAAAAATCAAATTCTCCTAGCTACTGCCACTTCCACTATGAATTCACCTCATGTTACCCTGTATCGGACCTCTCCCTTCCCGCCGGATTCTTGTATCATTATCACAATCTACAACTAGGAAATGGAAATTTTAAGAAAAATGAAAGAAGACGTAAGTGGGATATCGGATACAAATTGGGGAGCTTAAATGACAGAATGTGAGATGCTCCTTACTGCTATATAAATATACAGTATTTTGTGACGGGCCGTCCTTTCTAGATTTTTATTGCATTGTGAAAAGGTATTCAAATATCGAACCGAGTTATCATAACACCCAGCCGCTCAAATACACTTTCAGGGCATCTGTCTCGCCATCATTGGGTGTGAATAAATGTTCCCAGTCGTCGTACTCCAAAGCGGCCATGGCTCTGTACTTTTTGTTGATTTCAGAATCGAACAAACTCTTGTAAGACCAATCAAGAAAGTCTTCAAGGTTATAGTGAGGTTTTCTGAACGGTTCATTGAAAAGTTTGGCTAAAGTTGAGATATTGGGATGGTAGTGGTCCATCAACGCTTCTAACTCCCACAATGAAGAATTTATGGCTTTAGTGACCAAAGGATCTTTTTCGGCGTCATCATACGGATCAACATAATCTTCATCGGCATCTGAATTCTGGATCATCACCATACAACTGGGATGCCTTTTCAACAAGTTGTAAATGAAAGGAATGATGATGACGACTGCAGGTCCAGGCCCTGTGAGGGATAAAGTGGCCAATTTCTTGATAAACGAGGCAACTAGCTGAGACGACAAATGTGTGGAACTCAAAAATAAATCGGTCAATCTGAAGAACCGGGACCTATATCTATTGTACAATAAGTTTGGTGTCAACAAGGAGTACAATTTCGTGTAGAAATCAGGGTACTCCAAGTTGTGCATTTTCATAAGTTCGTATAAGGAATTCAAGCACAAGATTTGGATGATAAGATCTGAGGTGTCGTAGCTATCTGTTAAGAAATCCATTAATCTGGATGGCTGTGAAAGAAAAGGCAACACTTTCTTGGATGCAATGAGAAGAAGCGATTTGTACTGGTTTGAAGAAAGGTTCATCGACAACACACTGAAAAGTGTGTCTTGGAAAGTTCTTTTGAAACTTGATGCTTTGTAGACCGCCAAGGGCAAGTTCTTGGTCAAAGTTCGGGCCTCCTCTTTAAGATTGTGAATAGCCCCCTGAAATGATGGTTTTTCGTTGATGGTGGTGTAGTATATGGCAAACACTGTTTTGGCGTTAGTGTATGTGGACTCCATGATTATGTCATGCAAGCTTTGGAAGAAATAATACTGAAGATCAAAGTACTTGTTGAGCTTGTCTTGGAACTCCAAGAACACGAAATCGTCGATCTTATTGTCTGGAAATACCGAACCAACACTACTGTTGGTAAAGGCCGAAATCAATTCCTTATAAGTGTTGTAGGCAAAATATAACTCATCTTTACCTCTGAAGTATTCAGACTCTGATTTGATCAATTTTACGTACACATCAAGCATATCCAATTGCAAGGAGGATTTGAAGCTGAGCTTTTGCGATAAGAACTCTAGTATAATGGCTTTGAACGTATCATACTTGCTCACCAACCACTTTATCAACACTACTTTCTTCTCATCGTCCTTTCTGTGCACCTTTAACAAACCCTTTTGGAACAAATACTGAAATACTTGGTAAAGCCCCACCGTCACTTGACGACCTGAAGCTTCAACCGACTCGTTTTCTTCCGTCACCAAGATACTTCTGATTTTGCTGTATTGATCGAGTAATGGCACAATATCATTGTACTTAGCGTCTTCCTTGATGCCCTTCAAAACAGTCTTGACTTTTTCAACAGACATCGGTACATCCGACGGTACTTCGACTTTGGCCTTCTTCGAGGGCGTCGTCCTCACAGCCTTGGCGGTTTGTGTCTTTCTTTTAGGTGCCATTTGTTGGTGTAAGCTGTTTTTTTACTAGAGAGCTCATCTTAAAATCTCAACTTGGCTACCATTTTTGGTTGGGGCACGCTTTCTTTTGGCGAGAGGTATATAGAGAGAAAAGTTTTCCAACCAGTTTTCTTTTCTTTGTATGACCTTCCATGTTTTATACATATGATGATATCTCGCGTAGTTACATACAATTCCCGGAGTACTGCTCTATGGGGGCTTCATACGAAGTCTCAGGGTTTTAGTGGTGACGATGTTTGGCGCAACATTTCTTGTTACTTAAGAACAAACATTGAGAGAGCTTCTGACCCCATGGATGGACATACATCGTAGAGTTCCAACCCGAAAGGACGAAAAAAGACTGTAAACCCTCTCTAGCCATTTTGGTAACCTTTGCCTTTGTCTCAGAAGGTGCCCTGGGATCTTTTGAGCAGATGGTGCCAAGTGCTCAAACCTGGAGATGCCTTGACCTCTGAACCTTTAAACGAATAGAACAGCGAAGAGTTTCGAAAGCTTTGGATACCTTCAAAGATGTTGAAAATCATTTGGGGACTTTCTGAGTATCTGAATATTTCTATGACCGTGAGTTTCCTCATATTCTGACCGTGAGTCTACGTTGTGACGCAGTTATTACGTAAGTGATATTAGTATTAGTGAACTAAATATACATGAGATTTAAATAAAAGTTTCGTAAGCAACTGGAGCTAAGGTTTGAGGAACGTTACCTTCAGTGGATACAACTCTAGCGTCTCTTGGTTTAGCTGGTTGTCTCTTTAATAAGACTTGTTCACCTTTGGCTTTGGCTTCTTTCTTCAAAGCAGCATTGGTCTTAACTCTGTTTAAAAATTCTTGACGACAAGCAGAGTGTTTGATATGTTCAACTCTGATGTTGACTCTCTTTTCGAGGTATCTGTGACCGACAACTTTATTGATGATGATACCGACGGAGGATTTGGTGACGTTGTAAATAATACCAGTTTTACCGTGGTAGAATTTGTGAGGCATACCTTTTTGAACAGCACCATTGACTTTGATATCGACAATGTCTCCGACTCTGTAGGTCTTCAAGTAAGTGGATAATGGAATGGTACCATGTTTTTTGAAATCACGTTGGAAAGCGTAACGAGTACGAGATCTGTAACCGTGTGATTTACCCATTTTTCAGTATATGTGTTTTCAAAGTAAAACTAAAAGAAAAAAATTATTGAAAAGTTTTGGTTATTTTTCACCGCTCATAGTGTAATTTTTTTCGGTTTTGGTGATGATTGGAAAAAGTGAGGGTTGAGAAAAAACAGTCACGGTGGTCACGTGACGTAACATCACTGGGATATGTGGATGTAGGATTCTTCAGTGGTACCCTGGTCTAGAGATGAGCGGAGGTCTGGGGCCGAAAGACGATTGGAGCTGCTTGTACCGAGGACCGAACTTGGATTGAGGGATGTAACTGTTCTTCTGGGTGTCAGAGCTCGGAGATCCAGCGAGATGGGAATATGGGAAGAGAATGGCAAGAATGGTGACAGGAGAGGGAAATGACGCCAACAGGGCTACACATGTGGGTTTTGAGATTCGCCTAGTGTGCTGTAGTTCGAGTGGCTCTTTGAACGAAATTCAGCGTTGACGGAAGCACTTTTTTATATCGTAGCCGTTCACGAGTGATTGACAAATCGGACTCCATTAGAAGCCAAACAAAAAGCGTTGCTTCCTTGAGTTGTTCGATGATGTGGGATGGACCCTTCCGTATCTCCAGCGACGTTTGGGCCCCAAAGTGGCTCTAGTGTCCCTTTTCTTCTGTCTTTGCAGCCTCGTATTTTGCAGCTGGTTCGCGATGAGATAAAATCGTATCAAATTGATAAATCTGTACCGATAACAAAGCCATGTTCAAGTTCCTAGTACTACACCCGCTGGACAATGTGGAAGAGATTGTTAAGAAAACAAACATACAGCATGAGCGGAACGGCTTCGAACTGACGATACTTTTAAACAAAATGTCGCCGCTGTCTGCAAAATTTACTATCCCTGCTTATTATAAACAGAACAAAGAAGATGTGGGTGAGAACGATAGCCTATCCAACTCTGTGGGTGTGGAGAATGTCATAAAGCTCCAGTGTGGCGTAACTTTGGGATTCGTGGACGCAGAAGAAGGCCTCGATTATGACGGTAAGATCGATATTCTTATCACGCCCAAATGGCCATCAAAGGTTTCAAATAAGATCCACCCAGAGACTGTTTCAATGGACTTCAAGATCGATAGTTTAGTGACCCGATACAAGCCTCGGTATATATTTAGCACCGGGGAGTTTTGTGAGTATGGGCCGTTCCAATTCGAAGATGGCGTTTGCTGTCGTTTTATCAGCTTACATCGTGAAGGTGAAGGGAAATGGTTTTACGCATTCAATTTCCCATTGATTGCTAACGATCTTGTCCCACAAGACTTGGTGGGCAACCCTTTCGTGGAAGATAAGAACAGCAAAAGGAAAGCCGGTGACGCAGAGCTGCAGCCTGTAGCTAAAAAACCCAGAGTTGTGCTTCCTCAAGATTGTTTCTTCTGCTTGTCCAATCCCAAAGTTGAAACTCATATGATCATCACCATTGAGAAAATGGTATATATGACAGTGGCCAAGGGGCCGTTAACAAGAAGTAATGCTCAGATGCCGTTCTCTGGGCATGGAATATTCATTCCAATAGAGCATTCGTCTCTTACAAACGCATTGGTGGAGGAAGAAATGGCACAATTGGAGCTGAAATTATATAACCAATTCAGCAAGACGTATCCTGACTTGACGTTGGTTTTGTTCGATCTAAACCTCAACAAAAATGTGCATTACCATAAGCAGTTCTTGCCCATCAATAAAAAGTACCTACAAGATGGAAACTTTGAAAAGGTGTTGTCAGAGAAATGTCAAATCAATAATGAAAAGTATCTGAAGAACCACAAGTTGGATTTCCAAAAGGTGGAGGAAGTAGATCTTTCCAAACAATTCATACGATTTCAAGTATTAGAAGAAGAAAAGCCGGTGACCTACGTGAACTTCATCGATGATGAGAGTAAAATAATCGATTTACAGTTCCCTCGAAGAGTTTTATCGTACATTATAAGAAGTCCCAAAAGGTTATATTGGGACAAATGCCAACAACCAAAGGGCAAGGAAACCCAAGACTGCGAAGAATTCAAGAAGTTCTGGAACTAGCCATATCAGCAGCTTCCCTTTCACATCTCATACATCCACATGTAAAAAACCATTCACCTAAATGTTTCCGTCTAACTTCCACTGACTCTCCTAAATAGTTCCCGTAATCGATGCATAGTTCCTCATCCTTTCCAATATCTCTCAAGGCGGTGAACCGGAGCTGATTACCTACCCGTTTTTTGATGATGTTGGGGCTACAAGAATGGTTGAAGAACGATCCGCTGGGATACACCCCATAACCCAAAAACTCCTTGTCTCCCTCATCTAATGACCATATACCAAAAGCGTTTGTGATGTTGATACCAATGATGAGTCTGATTTTCAACGGGGTGATAAATTTCTGGTATTCCACAGGACACGTCAACCTCAAGAACTTGTATATGGAGATATATGTGTACAAGAGGTTTTTGAACCTCAACACTTTCAGGATTTCGTTGGACTGGAGGAACTCGAAAAGCTCTGCTTCCACATTTAATTCATCCTGTAAGCTTAAATCGTTAAGGAATGCTGATTCGGCAACACCTGTGGCCGAGGGATCTCGGTCCTTCATGTACAATCTATGGAGAACAGAAATGACATACTTTATCTCCAAATACTCCGAGTCATTGATTCTGGGAATCAAAGCATCCCATTTACTCCTTTTCATCTTCTGCACTTTTTCGTCCCATAAATCTACTTCTTGCCATTTTTGTTTGATCAATAGAATAAACTGTTTGTCGTCCATACCACTCGGTACCGAGTGTTCATCCTCGGTGTTCAATCTTGCATAGAGCTTGTCCAATGTCAATAAGGCATTACACAATTGACCTGAATATTGCTGAGAAGTGAATTGCTCTAGGCACTCATCCGTACAAAAATAAAGGCTCTGGTTCTTGAACCCTGGCAACGTATACCTCTTCCTCATAGGGCGTCCATTGTCATACCTGAAACAGCAGTTACACACTTCTTTTTTGAAGTCTTTGGATATGGTGAAACCCAATGGATTTGACACTAGCAATTCAGTGCCTCGTGGCACGCGGTTGTAGCTGAAGCACCCTTTGCCGCCATATTTTGTCTCGGAGATTCGGAATAGTGGTGAAATCCGAGATAGTATGTCATGTTCTTCGTCGACTAATGTCACTTCTTCACTGGGGATCACCATCTTGCTATTGAGCTGCTAATTATATAGAATTATATCAGAGGTTTTTTTCCCGATGAGATTCTTTATCAATGCACGCATGGTGAGTAGCCTTGGCGTTTCTGATAAGATAAGCTACTGATGTGGTCTGAGGGGTGAGATCATAAACTCTTAATGGTATGATACGTGTAGCAGGGATGCGTTTTCGGTGTTTGGCGGTTATCGGTGGTTTTGACTTGGGTTGGGGTGATGTGGACAAGGTGGGGAACCACCTGTCAAAAATTGGTCCGGTCACGTGATGCGAGTATTGATCTGATGGAGTATTAGAGAACGAAGGATTGAAGGGGAAGAAATGGAGAAAGGGTAGGGTGGATTGAAAGGAAACGACGGCTTGGAGGGCAAGAGAGATATTCTGAGACGATCTTCCGGCTTGGACGCAGAGGAACTGAATCACAATTGAAGCTCGGGTGCTCTTCCACAAAAACTCTCTTTTCTGAATCACCCCGTCACCCCGTCACCCCGTCATCCCGTGTCAATTCTAGTTCTATCACAATGAACTTGGTTTGGCGTGGTGTGAAGTGCAAGAAACATAGACAGATTTATGGGGCTCGTTGGGGCTAAAAGTTATACGAGGTGCTATCAATTGCCTCCAAAGTTTCAAAGCATTGATTTTCTCGTACGTTCACATCGGGGATCTATAAACGGGTACTGTCTTGAGTTTTAAGAGCAATGCAAGATCCTGTGGAATTATTTCCACAATACCACACAACAGGTTGTTACCGACACAGAACAATAAATTTCGTGCTCCAACCGGTTTATTTCACACGCCTTTGTAATTGGTAGGGCATAATGTGTAAACGTGAAAATCACAAAATTAGTTTCGATAAGAGAAGGCATGTTGTCAATACAAGTTAAATTCAAGTAATCGTGAGTCATTATTATACAATACGTGCTTTCTACTAAGACACGTTCTAGGGGTAATTAAGCTTTGGAGTAAAGATTGGTGTCCAACTGGAATAAATAGTCCACACTGACCGAGACATCACAGCCATTGACAATAGAATCTTCATTGCCGATCGAAGAAATAGCACCGTTCAATCTGCCGAAAGATTTGGCCAACTTCACTTTATACTTGTAGTAGTTGGAGTCTTTGTCAACAAAGAACAAATCTTCAATGTCATCGACGTCTTCGACTTCGGCTTTTTTAATAGCAAAACTTGGCTGAGTAGGTGGGGTCAACTCATTTTCCTCGGCCAAATTCAAAGTGACAGACTTGGAGTATTGTAAATCGTTGGAATCGGAACCAAATTCAAACTGGTTGTATGTTACATTAAACAACCTCTTAGCCACATTGAACTGATACTTGGAGGCTAATTTGCAGTCGTAATTGGTGTACTGTGGGAACGTTAAGCGAAGGCCATGGTATTTGGGTAATAATTTTTGCCCGTTGTCCACGATGGAGCTCTGTAGTTTGTTGATGAACTGTATAATCCTGGAGTTCTGGAACTTCAACACTTTGGCGTATATATTGTGTTTCTGGGACAAAGCTTTGTCGTTGAAGTACATGTGCCTGGAATCAACAGATGCAATCGACAAGGTAGGGATTTCTTGTGCCAACAAGAACTTAGTCATTTCCTCTGACAAGGTTGTTGTTTCGTCCGAGAACCCTTCGATGGGACCCACAATAGCCAAGTCAATGTTGAAGTCCTCAAAGAACAATGGCTTCAAGTTGAACAAGAAACTCGACAAGATATTGATGGGATTGTTGGAGTTGATGTAAACACAGTTGGTGTCGAGGGGGTCAAATCCATACTGGTTTGTGTTGTTGGCTTTGTTTGCTTTCAAGGAGTCCACATCGAACTCGTCGTCGATGGCCTCGATTTCCTGTTTCCTCAACATCCTCTTGGGATTCCTGCTGCCGACATTGTTGATCTTATCGAGCTTGTCGAGGTTGTGGTAGTAGATTTGATTGGATGGTAATAAGTGGCCGAAATCACCGCCATCTTCAATGCTGGTGTTTGATACGGCCTTGTTATCTTTCAAAGAATGAATGGACTGGTACAACGGTGCCACCAAAACAACACTGTGGTTTTGAAGCGTCAACTCCTGGTAAAGCGACCGGATATTTTTGGTGACCCACGAATCGGTGGTAGTCAATAGGATGTTCAACGATGCCACAGAGTGGATCATTATAAGAAGCGACAAAACGTTCATCACAATAGACGATGAAAAAACGGCCTGGGTGGTAGATAGCTTTGTTGCAGTTGTTTGTTTTCACAAAAAAAAAAAATACAGACGGGGCTACTTTTATATAAACCGTAATCAAGACATGTGGTGCAGACGCAAGTTTAATTGTAATATTTTTGCAACACATTGGCGGTACACGCACGCAAACAATACATCCCTAATATTAGAACTAGCGGCACGGGGCGGTGGGGACACGCTACCTACGATTCAATAAATATTAAAACTTAAAAACGCACAAATCGAGCGATACACCAGTAGCAGAAGACGAGCGAAAGCCAAGAGTTCTGGGCCACGGTACATCCGGTGGATCGTGAGCCAAGACATCAAACCGCATCGCCAGCGTCGTTTGTGTTTCCTGTGCCAAAAACCGTGGAGAGAAGAGTGGCACCACTTAAACGGCTGAAGTAGGTGATCGGCAGTAGAACAAGGTTTCCGTGGCTTGAGGCAATATTGGCCCCATTTGACGTGCGGGCGTAAATAGCGGTGTTAGTTTCCCTTTCTCGGGAGTTCTAAATTTATGTGAGGTTTCGAACCGAAGAACAATAGCCATGGAAAGAGCCGTTAAGGGAAAAAGGTGAAGGGAGGTGAAAGAAGGCGAGGACCGCAGCTGGGAAGAGGGAGAGACTTGAAAGAGACTGAAAGAGTGAAAGTGTGAAAGGGAGGAAAGGATAGGTTCTAAAAAGTGGATTGAGCTCTTCTGACAGTTTCCCAAAATAGGAAAAAAATGTGCCAAAATGCACCGATAAAAAAAAAATTAAAACGCCAAACCTTATACTCTGTTACGATTCCCGCGTGGCTGGGCTGCAGAAGCCTATTTTTAGGTGGTGCCGTGCCTCCACGGCCGGTGACATGGTGTTAGATCGTTGGTCATTTGCTGTGTTGTATGCGGCTCTGGGCGCTTTTGTATTTATTATTGAGCGTTTTTTAGGTTGCAGTGGGGGATACTTAGCCATGGATACCAATAAGTGTTTCCAAGGGTCTGTTTGACGGGGTTGTAGTTTTCTTTTTGAGGTTAAGCTTTTTCCTGTGCACGCCAAAGTGGAGACTGGTCTGGATCCTATGCCCACGGCTCGTTGGCTCTGGAAGCGTAGCGAAGATGGCTCGAGTTCTATATTTGGACTTGGCAAAGCTCGGACGAGGATTGGGCTGTGGACTTCACTCATACGGCATGAGAGGAGGCACTCAGCTGTAGCCCGCCAAGACCTGACGCCGCCTTGTAGTCTCCTCACTCAACCCTCAAGGCTTTTGGGACGTTTAGACAGTCAACACAACCCTTTTGGGACGTTTCCAACCCTGATCAAACGTTGATGATTCTCTCAAGCTCTTCATGGGTGAAACCGCCGAACAATTTGTGATACTTCATCTGGTTATTTATCTTCAACAAGCTGAAGAAATTCTGTAAGATTTCATGCAAGTTCGTGTGGTCTAGCGGAGTCATTTCCATCGGGTCCTCTATGATATCCTCTTCTGTCAATTTCAAATTTTCCTGGTTCAAGAAGTCAAGGTATTGGCTGTGTTCCTCGTTGATAATATCGTTGTCAGAATCGCTTTCGTCTTCTCCATCATTGGCTGCGTTGGTGATGGAGGAGCTGATGACGGTAGGTCCGTCGTTCTGGACAAACTGTGCAAACTCGTATTCTTCGTCGAGGTTATTGAAATCGAACGACCTTCTTTTCTTGTCGAGTTCTTTCACTGCAAGGGGTAGCTTCCTCAACAAATGGACCAACTTCTCACTGAACTCTAGAGTGATGTTGATGTTGTTATTATTGATCAAAGAAATGAGCCCCAATACCGATAGCTTAATGTCGTATGTTCTTGTTAATCGGTGATTCAACTTGAACCAGTGCCCTAAGAAGGTGGGGAAGTGGTCTTTGAGGTGGAAGATGACAAAATTGGAATCGTAAATCAACATGGATATGAACACGTTCAAATAGGTGATCTGAAACAATAATGACGGGTCATGGTCTTTCTCCAAGTATTGAAACATGGGAACGAGTTGGACAATAACAAACTCAAAATACACCACGGACTTCAATTTAAGCATTAACACAAAGTACTGGATGAGTTCCAAATTCAATATCAAATCATTGAAGTCATCCAACTTGTCGTTCAGCTTGCTGAATATGTTCAAGAACGTTTCATCGATGTCTTTGATTTGTGATTCATCAAGTGACTGTTCTTTTTGTCGGTATTCGGGATAAAACATCAAATAGTTTTTTAAAGACGGCACCATGTCTTCGAAATATAATGCCCCCCTGTCATTATCGATTAAGTGATTGATGGTTTTCAAGATCCCAAACAATTCGGGGGTGATTTGTTTGTTCAAATAGACCAAATTTTCAATGATTTCAAAGATTTCACTGACAAAGTTTTCGTTCTCTGTCACTAGTATGTGATTTACTAGTGGGACTAACATCTTCGTTAATTGTTTGATGATCATTTTGTCATTATCAAAAGACAAGAGCACCGTGATGATAGTGTTCAATATTCCGATTCCTGCTATCACTTTGTCGTTGTCGTAGTCACTATTTCCCCCATCTTGTGCATCGTGTTCCTGCTCTTGTTGCTCTCCCAAAATCCTCATGAAGTTATCCACTAATTTATAGACCAATTCAGTACCGAAAGGCTGTAGCTGTTCCCCGAAATTCTCCACGCACTCTTGCATTACCACCGATATGGTGTCATTATCCACCTCGTTACTTATTTCAAGTAGTTTGGACATCACCGGCAAAATAATAAACGACAAACTCTCCTTGAATTCATCGATATGCAAGTAACTTTGAATACATAAGGCATTTTCAAGGTTCACCACCAAATTCGTTTCAAGCTCGTGCCCGTTTAGTCCAAAGTTCTTCAACGTCTCATAGATGACCCGGTTCAAGTTGTCTGGACTCTTGAACTCGAGATCACTAAAATGGCCCAATATATCGAAAGTTCGGGCCGCCAAAAACTTATAATTGGTATTCAAATTGGGAAGAATCAAGTTAGTCAAAATATCTTCCATGCTATCACAGTACTTGCTGTTTTGGTTGTTGATTAAGTTATCCGTTATTGACCCAATAACCCTTAGGTATGCTTCCTTTTCTTTAGCAGTCTGCAATGTCTCTGGTTGCACTTGAAGGAGAGTATATAGTTTTTGGTAACAGAAATTGATTACCAAATCCAAGGACGATTTCTTCCTCTTGGTGACAAGGGTCTGGATGAATGACACAGCTGCAAAGTCGGGCGAGTTCTTGTTGTTCCCATCCAAAAAAACCGTAAATATCAATTGGATGTACTCATAAGGATCATTGTTGAATATATCGATCTTGTAATCGTCCAAGATCAAAAGGGGGAACAAGAAGTACTCTATCAAACTGGGAAGAATTTTTTTGATTTCGAGCCATAGGTGTTTGAAGTTTAAACAGTTTTTCAACACTTCAATAATGGCATATAAAGTGGACAAATTAATCCATCTTGTTTTCCCACACCATTGCTCGATCATTTCGAACAAGCTCTTCAACAAGTAGGGGAGATACTCATTCAAATATATTTCCCTTAATTCTTTTGTCTTTTTGGCAGTCCTCGTGGTATTCACGTACCTGACAATGATTCTGTTGATGTTGGTCAACGACCACTTCATCACCTTTGAAATTTGAAGCTGATTTCGTTCGTATTCGTCTGTCGACATCGAAACGTAATCCGGGATCTTCATGCTTACCACCTGTCCATGTAACTGCCCCCATTTGATGATGTTTTCCTTCTCTTGTAGATATAAAGGGAATTCGAGGTAAGTGACGAATTTGTAGCTCTTAAAGATCAACTTCAAGATTTCGGCCTTAAATTCTGTCAAATTCTGTGAATCTTGGAACAACAAGTCTCCGATTACCAAGAGGCTAGGAAAGAACTGTTGGAGTACCATATCTAGTTCTTCCCGTGACCCGTTTGTGCTGTACTTATAGTACCTAGTTATCTCAGATAATATGAGCACCGCCGTGAAGATTTTATTCATGATCTCTCCGTTTCCCAAGTCGCCAACAGTGAGCTGATAAACATTCACGGAATCTAGTACCGCATTGGTGTCGTAGAGCATCTCCATCCAGTGTGCTGCTTCGTGCTGGATGATTTCTCGTAAGCTGATCAAAAACTGCTTTTTGATGCTGTATTCACAATTGGTCAATATCTGCACGAAATTCTGCTTGATGAAAGTCCTGTCAAGATCCACGTCAGGCTCGTCCCATGTCCTATTGATGAGGTTCTTCAAGAAAACGGAAATGGCGATTTTGGTCTCTTTAAATGCCATATTCTCCCCGTTACCTCCACTCCCCAGTTCTGGCGTGTTATTTGACGTCAAGATAGAGAAGCAACTTTGGAGGAACCCTGGCACTTTCGACAACTCGCTCAATTGGTATTCGCTCTGCTGCCTGACATGCTGGTCCGCCAGAAGCGTGGCCTGGAATAGCTCCAACATGATGCTATCATTGAAGCTCTCCATTGATTCTAAACCACTTATTTTTTTTTGTGTTACAAAAACCATCGCGTAGGTGTACAAGTGACGATTTAAGAGTTAGACGACACTCGTGATTAGGCTTGGAGGAAAGAGAGAAGAAGTTGCTGATGTAAGGACCCATAGGTGTTGTCTTGCATGGGGCAGTTGTGATAGTGTTGGTGGCTGTGATTTATTTGGTGCTAAAGAGTTCTATATGTTTCCCTGTCTTCTGGCGTTTTCGGTGTGAACGTCGATGTCGGTGGCTTCCCATGGGTAGGCAATCCACTTGTCTTCGACGTTCTCTCCCACGATGTATCTGTTGCTGTCAAACAACTCTTGGGGCAAGTCTGCTCTTTTGGGCTTGAGTTTGTTGTGGAGGACAAAGATCTGGAAAATGGTTTCTTCGTCAGACCTGTTCAACTTCACTTGCATTTCGGCGATGTCTTTCTGTAACTCCGTCAAGGCATAGTGCAAGGTTGTTCTAGTGTCGTCGACTTCGTCCACAATAATGATGTTTTTACCGATCAACGAGTCGAAATTTTCACTCAAATTACCGAAATCGATCCATTGAGTACGGACCACTTCTTTACCGATGGTTTCCGATGGCTCGTCGCCTAGTTGCTCGTAAAGGGATAATCCGATGGCCTGGATGGGAATGTTCTTGCCAGTAGGCTCCTTGATGAAAGATCTCAAAATCCGTGCAGGGATGAATCCTCCACCACCGATGGCTATGATCAAATCGACTTGTCTATCTTGTTTTTTCATTTGTATTGCCGCCTTTTGACAGAGCTTGTGGACACTTTCGTACGACACGTACATCTTATCTGTGGGGATAGAGCCCGATTCGGACTGTTTGGATACCTTCTGTTCTTCCGATGACATGGTGGTTGAATTTTTTTTTTTTCTCGTTCTCACTTTTAAGCCTCATCATCGTCTGATTCTGATTCATCATTTTCGTTGTTAACGTTGTAATTGTAATCGTCTTCGTCGTCGTCGTTCTCTCCGTTGACAATCACAATGCTCTCTTCGCCGTCGTCCACCGCCTCGGTCTCAATATGCAAGTTCTTGAAATGATTTTGCACCTTGATCAAATTGAGTTTCCCTTTGATCGACAACAAGTCGGGCAACAAGTCCAACGACGCCGTCAAATGCTTGGAAAAGCTTGCAAGTTTCTTTGGAGGGATGGAACTGATCAACTGGGGGTTTCTGCTCACACCGATCTTGAACCAAAGCGACAAAGTCATCGAATTAAGTGGACTCTTGCACACTTGTGAAACAGCAGTGTTAATCACTATGACCTGCTGGTCTGCACTGAGACCGCTGATGATGGTCTTGATGGTGTCCTCGTCATTGTTGTCTTGGAGAATCTTGACTAGTTCGTAGGAGTTGTCAATATTGTGCAGTATCTGCTTCTGCAATTCTTCAGCAGGGATATTGTGGGTGGATGGAACTAATTTGTGCAAGTCGATTATGGCATGTCCATTAGACCCGTTGGACTGTTCAGTGGCTGGCGTGGTAGTGTTTGTATCGACAGTTTGTGTCTTCAACTCCAAGACCTTACTGCTGACCGAGTTTCCTGATTTGTAGATGAACTTGTATTCCCCAGCAACCACAACCACGTCCACCACATTGTTCAAAGTTATAACGGTGTCTTCGTCTATCACCACCTTGTCTGAATAAAACACAAACTTCTTGTTGTCAACAGTTTTGTACCCAACAGCACCAGTAATTATGTCCTCGTCGCCCACAACCACGCCGTCTTTAGTCACCACCACCAACACATCGTCACACCTCGCTATTCTCACCACCGGCGAATCAGCACGCACCTTGGCTTCGCTGAGCCTGGAGTTGTTGAACTGGTACACCTTGTTTGTGTCACTAAGGTATATCTTACCATCGTCGTCGGCGTAGATCATCTCAAACTTCTTATTGGGCTTGAATTTTTTGTTCGTGGTCAAGTTGACGATTCCCCCATGGAAGCAACCGAACAAATTATTATCGGATATGCAGATGCCCGTGATGTCGACGTCTTCATCAATGGGGATTCGATCGGTGATGCCTATTATCGGAGAAATGTACACTAGCTCGTTCACGTTTTCGTATTTGATGAGTCCCACAAGCTCATCTTGCGACAGGTCGTTTTTGGTCCACACCAATGATTTGGGGACTGCCGTTTGGAAATCTATGCTGTTTATCAACGTGAAATCGGCCACCTCGAAGATCTGTACTTCATTGCGGCCCGGCTGTGTGATCAAGTTGTAGTAGTAGTCCATTTTTTGGTGGTAAACAAGAATTGGAAAAAGTGTATATTAAAAGATGAGATGAGAAAACTTTTTATGCGCGGATTTAGGCTGCAAAATTGTACAAGCGATGGTATGAAGTCAATACTGGAAACGTATGGTTGCTTTGCACGCTTGGATGCTCAGAGGTTCTTCTCTTGCATTTCAATCATTTGCTGCACCTGCAACTTGCACAACTCCTTCAAGTCCTGAACGTCGTTCCTCAATTCCTCCAACCTCTCTTCTTTTTCTCCGATCAACACCAACAAGTTATCTTCGTCTTGCACCTTCTTGTTGAGCTCCAGTTCGAGTTCAGCGATCTTCTGGTTCAAGTTATCGATATCGTTGAGCCTCTTGGAATTTTGAAGAAGACTCCTCTCAAGTCTATCCTTATCGAAATTCAACTGCTCGTTTTCATCCTTGATACTGTTGAGCTCCACTTTCAACGTTTTGACGGTGGAAGACAACTTGTTGATCAACTGGAAGGAGTTGAATGGAATGGATGATGCCGTATTGTCAGCGTCGGTGGAATTCAACGACTGTGAAGACATGTTATGTGAATGCAAGTTGTAGAAAGAGTTATCCACCGATGTCTCGAAATGGGAATTGGAACTGGGCAAGTCCAAAAATGTTTCTGGGTTGTGGCTTGAAGGCGACGGGAACGCATCGAGTTGCTCCTCGAGGTACTGCTCTTGTATGGGAAGCCTTGCTCTTGGTTTGGTTTCCGGTTCTTGTTTCCGATGTGCTGCTTTTTCTTGTAAGTCTTTCACTTGAGCATTCAACGCTTGCTTCTCATTGTTGTAGATCTGGTTTATCTTGATGAGCTTGTCATTGAGGTTGGAGATATCCAACTGCAAGTCGTCGATGGTCGAACTCTTCGTGGCCAACTGGTCTTGCAACTGTTGTATATTATCGTTTAACTCTGCCACAGTAGCGTCGGAATCCGTCAATCTGTTTCGTATGATCTTCAATTCACCGATCAATTGGATCTTTTCTTTCTTCAACCCGTTGAGTCTGCTGGTCAAATCACCGACCTTGGAGTTGAGGTTGATTTCAATCAAGTCCCAATTGGCCTTTGAGTTGAGCATCTCCGTCTGTAGATTATTGTGATTCTTGAGTAATTTGACAAAGTCTGTGGTATCTGCGGCACTGTCTTCGGTTCCGTTCCCGCCATTACTGTAAGACCCTTGCTTCTGCTCATTTTCCATGATGAGTGCCTCTACTCTATTTTCCAAGCGAATCACTTCTTTGGAATTGACACTATTGATATTGGATAGATCTGCACGCAAGCTCTTTATCAACTCATCCTTGTTAGCCAACTCGATCGAATGGCTTTCTTTAGTCAAATCAAACTGAATCCTCAACTCATTCAACTCTCTGTTCTTCAAGTGCACCTTTTTGGTCTCTTCCTCGTACATTTGCGTCTTCTCTTGGAGCTTTTGGTGTAAGTTCTGTGACTTCATTTGGTTGTAGTCCGCAACAATGGCACCCAAATCATGAACTGTCTTTACTTTACCGCTTTTGAGAATTTCATCGAGCTCTGTGAGGCGACTGATACTTTCTTCGTTCTTTTGGCTCATCTCTTCGATCACTTGCTCGTAGTCAACCGTCGTGGTTTTGAGCTTTTTGATGGTATCATTCAACCTTAATTCCTTGATTGACAATTGTTCCCCTTCTTGCATCAACTGCTTGATGAGCTCATCTTTTTTATGAAGCTCTTGTTGAGCCTTGGTCTTGTTAGCCTTGGCGAGTTCTGCCTTGAGCTGTTGGTTTTCCTTCACAAGTGCTTTAAATTGCTCGCTGATGACGGCCGTTTGTGAATCCTCCTCCGTCTTCTCTTCCAGCACCTCCTTTGGTGCTGCCTCTGGTTCTTGTTCTGGAGTCGAACTTCGGGGGGTTGGCGGTGCTTTGTCTTCGTCCACGGGCGCAGCACTGTCCACGATTTCCTTAGAGGAAAGGGCCTCCTTCTTCTCTTTTGTCTTCGTGGCTAAAGCCAACCTTTCCTGTAAAGTTAGCCTCTTCTTCCTGTTCTTCTTGGGTTCCGTGGGTTTTCCATCGGCTTCGGGGCCTGCCAGGGCACTTTTTTGTTTGGATTCGGGGAGTTGTGCTTGCTGTGTTTGGGTCTCTTCTATTGAAGGAGCTTCTGATTGGACCTGTTCTATTGGGGGAGTTTCTGGTTGAGCCTCTTCTACTGGTGTTTCTCCTGTTTGAGTATTTTTTACTTGGGCCTCTTCCGTTTGTGTTTCAGCCTCGGCTGTTTGCGTTTCGGCCTCCTCTGTTTGGGCCTCTTTGGGCTCTGCTGTTTGATCTGGTACTAGTTCTGCACTTTCTCCAACGTCATCGTTCAAAATGTCCACCGACTTCGTTCCTCCCCGCAACTCTTCCTGTGACGCCGCAGCAGACGATTCCGTGGTGGGGGGCAATTCAAGGCCGGAAGTGTCCGACATGATAATGTAAAGTGACAACAGGTGTATGGCCTGAAATCAAATGTCGAGGATGGGAGATCGCGCTTCGAGTCCAGTGTGCGACATTTGAAATATTCAGTTCGCGACTTTTGGCATTGCTAGAAAGATAGTAGATAATATGTTTGTCTATTTGATATTGTACAGTGAGTAATAATACAGGAGCCGTATCTAGAGAGAAGCGGCCACTCGGATGTCCAATGGTAGTTGCTTTGTTGAGTGGGTCCAGCTCATGCGTTTTTAAGCTTTTTTGAGGGTTTTTAAGCTTTTTTAGCGATCCATTTGTGTCCACCATTGTGTGCACCGCATAGAGCTTTTGGCTAATGGTGATTTACTTCTGGTCTCGGTGGGTAAGGTTGCTGATGGAAGGGAGACTTATCTTCTGGGAAGGGGATGCATTGGTGGACAGCGGTGGGCCCGAAAAATGGGGATTTTGTGGTGGCTGCTGGGGATTCAAGGTGGGATGCTGTGATTGTGGAGTGTGGGA
>JAKTSP010000061.1:0-100464 GCA_030580255.1 Yamadazyma sp. yHMH393
ATCGAAAAGTTCGAAAAAGAAGCTGCTGAATTAGGTAAAGGTTCTTTCAAGTACGCTTGGGTTTTGGACAAATTGAAGGCTGAAAGAGAAAGAGGTATCACCATTGATATCGCTTTATGGAAATTCGAAACTCCAAAATACCACGTCACCGTTATCGATGCTCCAGGTCACAGAGATTTCATCAAAAACATGATCACTGGTACCTCTCAAGCTGATTGTGCTATTTTGATTATTGCTGGTGGTGTCGGTGAATTCGAAGCCGGTATCTCCAAGGATGGTCAAACCAGAGAACACGCTTTGTTGGCTTACACCTTAGGTGTCCAACAATTGATTGTTGCTATCAACAAGATGGACTCTGTTAAATGGGACAAATCCAGATTCGAAGAAATCGTCAAGGAAACCACTAACTTCGTCAAGAAGGTTGGTTACAACCCTAAATCCGTTCCATTCGTTCCAATCTCTGGTTGGAACGGTGACAACATGATTGAACCATCTACTAACTGTCCATGGTACAAGGGATGGGAAAAGGAAACCAAGGCTGGTAAATCTTCCGGTAAAACTTTATTAGAAGCTATTGACGCCATTGACCCACCATCCAGACCAACTGACAAACCATTAAGATTACCATTACAAGATGTTTACAAGATTGGTGGTATTGGAACTGTTCCAGTCGGTAGAGTCGAAACCGGTGTCATCAAGGCCGGTATGGTTGTTACCTTTGCCCCAGCTGGTGTTACCACTGAAGTCAAATCCGTCGAAATGCATCACGAACAATTAGCTGAAGGTGTTCCAGGTGACAATGTTGGTTTCAATGTTAAGAACGTTTCTGTTAAAGAAATCAGAAGAGGTAACGTCTGTGGTGACTCCAAGAACGATCCACCAAAGGGTGCTGAATCCTTCGATGCTCAAGTTATTGTCTTGAACCACCCAGGTCAAATCTCCTCTGGTTACTCTCCAGTCTTAGATTGTCACACTGCCCACATTGCTTGTAAATTCGACACTTTGATCAAGAAGATTGACAGAAGAACCGGTAAAGTTTTGGAAGAATCTCCAAAATTCATCAAATCTGGTGACGCTGCTATGGTTAAGATGGTCCCATCTAAGCCAATGTGTGTTGAATCTTTCACCAACTACCCACCATTAGGTAGATTCGCTGTCAGAGACATGAGACAAACCGTTGCTGTTGGTGTCATCAAAGCCGTTGAAAAATCTGACAAAGCTGGTAAGGTCACTAAAGCTGCTGTTAAGGCCACTAAAAAATAAGCTTGATACTGGTTTTGGAAATCTTATTGTTTGATCCATACACAAAAAGGTTTTCTTTTTTAAGTGTTTAGTTTAATATATGTATTTGAAGATATCTTAGAAGTCACATGATCAATGTAGGTGCAAGTATCTGTTATCTCTATGTTCCCATTAGGAGTGTAAACCATGAAAAAGATCAACCAAAAGTTATGGCCGTGAAAACATGCATTACGAAGTTGGAATTTAGCTTCACATCTCCCAAAGCTGCAGCCCTTGTCTACGAAGTCGTCAAGTATATAAAAGTGGGGTCTTCCCCCAGGTAAAATCTTTAGGATTGAATTGACAAGCTATGGTGATGTCTAGGTATCCAGATCACTCAAGGTCAGAGTCTTCGTACTTCAAGACAAAACCACTCCAGTCATCCCATCAGAACTACAACCAGAACTCAACTATGGAGTGGCTTAAAAACATAGTAGGATGTGCGACGCCAAATTTCAGGTACATTGGAATTTCTCTTTTGCACGTTATTTTCGTTATTTATACTCGGTAATCTTCATGAGCGTGCTTGATAGAGGCATCAAGTTGGACGACGGTCCCCAGAGAGACTACAACCATGCCACCGACAACAATTATAAGAATTTGAGGGCAAAGGCAGACCAATTATACAGTAAGAGAAGCCAGTTATCTCAACAGTCGCAAGCAGCGTTTAAGGCTGGAGATGGCCAGAGAGCTCATGAATTGAGCGAACAAAGTAAACAAGTCCTACAGGAAGCAGAGACCTACAACAGGCAGGCCGCCGAGTATGTGTTTAGAGAGAACAACGCCGATTCTGCCGAGGACGAGATCGATTTACATGGACTTTATGTCAAAGAAGCAGAGTTCTTCTTGCAACTTCGTCTAGTGCAGTTTGTCAGGACAAACCAGAGCCACTTGAATGTGATCGTGGGCAAAGGGTTACATTCCAAGAATGGGATAGCCAAGTTAAAGCCGGCCATCGATGACATGTGTCATGAAGGTGGGTTGAAGCATCACATAAATAAACGCAACACTGGGGTTTTGATTATCGATTTGAAGGGTATCAGCTTGAACCAGTTGCCACAGGCATGGGTGAACTTGAAACCTAATGCTAGTGGGTACCATGCGGCTCAGCAACCACAATACCAGAGTCACAACAATTACCAAAACCACCACAATCAATACCAAAACCAAAATCAACACCACAATCAACAACAAAACAATGGCAACGACTTCAAAACCGGCAACACGCTTGTGGACTTGTTTGTTAAGGTGCTTTGTATTTGTATCAACAAGTAGGGGTGGTCTTCTTTGTACAATAGTAGCGAATCTTATTACAACTGGTGTATTATTCTATATCAATACATAACAACGGAAAGGCAAATCTGTCGAAGAATGCCTGCAAAGGCAGAAGGACATCTACTAGGCTAGGATGGTGTACCAATTCTGTACCAGAGCCGTACCAGAGACGAACCAAGGGCAGCAGGATTCCAGATTGGTTCGTTGAAGCTCTCTAACAGGCACACCCAGCAGAGTCACCCTCCAAGTGAATATTAATGGCATCGTTATAATCGTCGGTAACGTCGTTCCCGTTGGCATCGTTCAACTCTTCTTGCTGTAAGGCCATCTTGGCCACTACCTCAAAAGCACTCTCAACGTTGATAGCATCTTTGGCACTGGTTTCAAACACAGGATAGTTCAAGCCCCCCAACTGATTGTTGGTGATATTATTCAATTTCTTCTGTAATGAAGGGATCTTCTTGGACTCATCCACATCGATCTTGTTACCTATTATAATGAAAGGAAAGTCTTGAGGATTGTTGACGTTAGACTGAACCAAAAATTCGTCTTTCCAGCTGGACAAGTTATTCAACGACTTTTCATTGGTCACATCATAACATAACACGCAACAATCAGCACCTCTGTAGAATGCCACTCCCAAACTTTGGAACCTTTCTTGACCAGCAGTATCCCAAATCTGTAACGTCACTTGCTTGTTATCAACACTGATATCTTTCGTTAAGAAATCGGCTCCAATGGTCGCTTTGTACTGATGACTGAACTTGTTGTTGACAAACTGTTGCATCAATGAAGTCTTTCCGACCCCGGAATCCCCCAAGATAATGACCTTCAATAATGTTTTCTTTCTGCCTGACATAGTTAAATCCTTATTTTGTTTTTTCTGATATTTCTGGTTTTCAAACAAATGCGGGCTGGTGTAAGGATGCAAAATTGACGATAGATTGACGAGACACCGGATATACCCTTAAGAGGGTATAGATCTCGGGTCAGGACGAGGCAGGCGTGGAGAACTTTGCACCAACACCTTTGTGGTGGGAGCTTTGAACAAGACCAATTTTTTGCCTTATCAAACGAATCTGGGCACGGTTGTCGAGTATGGTCCCATGACAGCTGCAAAATCGGACACAAAATAGAGCAGGCACACAAATAACATAACCACAAACCCACCTCTAGTTGCGACACGAAAGGGTTCAGTGGTACAAAACTGTGTAAGGTTTGTGTGGTTGCAAACATACGTCAAAAATCCATTATCGCAAAAAAGATTAGACTTTGTATGATGTTTGTTCCATTGTTATCAGTTGTTGCAGCCACAGTCACAGCAGTGTTGATTCCCCAAATCAACACCGATACCGTTTCAGAATTTTCCCATCACCCTTTTTCTTCTGAACTACTTGGAACCAAAGACATCAACATATCCATTGTCAAAAGAGAAGAGTTCACTGCAGACGATGCCCGCTTGTTCAAAACGTTATTCTTCCAAAACCAAGTATCCAGTTTTTCATATGTCCAAGATGGAGATGGGCCTGATGATTGCTATGATGACCGACTTCCCACAAACATCATTATTCACAAAGGGAACAAGGCAAAAGAGTCCGATAAGGAGTTTGTGGATGAATTGAGACAGATGCACCAAGAAATGGTGGAAGACTTTGCCGTTATTGATGAAGATTCCATGTTCAAGTATGATCCTGAAACCGTGACTGAGCAAGACGCCATCAAGTTCCAAGCTTTGAAAACCAAAGTTATTAGAAGCTCCGTTACTTCCTTCTTGGACCGATACAACGACTTGGTGTATGTGGTTAATGGTACAGAGATAAATATGGCTGTTTAATATATGAGAAATGAAGCTCGCGTCGCCCCACCAAAACGTAACCTTCGACCCAGGCTTTGGACAGTCACACCGGCACATCCGTCACATGGCCGGCGGCGCCTTTCTGTCACTCTTTTCTGCTGGTCCTAGCGTCCCTGTTTTGGAGTCTACGTCTCTGACTTCCTCTCTACCTAATTTAAAGGGTGCGATTTTTCGACGGGAAGTTTGAAAAAATCATTAACCATCAACATGTCGTCGAAGAAACCCGTCAGGCAAGATTTCATAGCCAAAGCACGGTACATAAACAACTTACCGCCACCACAGGTGAATCCAAAGTCCATCAAACTTAACACCACAGAAACTCTATCGAGAGAAGAAGAGAGCGATCAGATTCTTTCTTCTCTCTTCAGAAAAGAAAACTTCAAGAAGTTATTGGAGAATATTGACGATGACTTTGGCATGCACTTGAACTTGATCAACAATCCCGGCGTGTTGGACAATGACGACCTCAAAAGCATTACAAAAACCAAAGATCACGCCGTGGCCTTGCACCCCAAAGACCGGATATTATTGAGGGATGCTGGAATTGGTAAGATCACCAAAAAAGAGCCAGAAGTTTCATTCTTGAGAAGAACTGAGTATATTTCGGAAAACAGGGTGAGCAGAGCTGTGGTGGAGGAGAAGAAAGTGGAGGAGAAGTTTGATAGTGCAACACAATTGAGGGCGGTGGAAAGAACGTTTGACGTGGCACAAGATTCATTGAAAGACTTTAAGACTTTAAAACATCCAACAAAGAAGTATTTGAAACCAGTGAGGGCTTGGCAGTTATTCCCCGACACTTCGTTGATGGACTCCAAGTTCTTGACTGTGAAATTCAACGGGTCCGCATCATTCAAAAGAGAATTGGATAATGTTAAAAGACAGAACCCCAGCAGCTACAACGAAGACATTCAAAATAAGGTCTTGTCCACATCGGTTTTCAAGCCTATAACGAGTGAAGATGGAGAGTGGATGTCGTTGTATCAAAGCACAGCGGAGGAAGTTGAAAAGTTACATGAGTCATTGAACTCCCTCGAACCCAACAAACCCAATAGTTTGGAGTCACAAGACTTCAACTTAAAATTCGCCAGAAACTACGACATGAACTTCACCAAGTTCAAGCCGTTTGAAGAGGTGGCTATCAAGTTTGACAAGAAGAGAAAGTTGGCGAACTATGTTCCAGTGAATGGGAAGATCGATTTGAAGAAGTACAGAACGTCCGCTAATTCTCAGATCAATAAGTTTGTTAACGAAAGCACATACGACGGAGTCACTTACAACTTGAGAGAGCCGACTACTGACGAATTAAGGAAAATGGATAACATGAGGAGTGAGTTTGACCCTATGGAATACGAAGGTGAAGAAGAAGTCAAGGCTAGCGAAAGCGAAGAGATCGAAGACGGTGATGTAAAACAGGTTTGAGGACGCACATATTGAAAATATAGCTCTGTAGTTTAATTTGTCTTGTATATTATACAATAACACAGTTACTTTTTTTATTCTTCTCTTTTTTGTCCTTGTCTTTACCCTCCGGTTCAGGTTTCAGTAGGGTCTCTTTTGATTTCGATGGAATCTCCTTCTTTACAGGTGGAAGCCTCTTTTCAAACTTTTTTTGTAAACTTTTGGCATACTCTGCATCGTCCTGTTCTTGGAGCTGTTTGATCAAGTGGTAGTTCTCGTCCGGGGCTTCGTCGAATGCAGTTGAAGCCTCTTCCAAAACCGGAGTGAAGTCTCCAGCGAAGAATAAGTCGTCACTACCATTTGTGGATATCAACGATTGCCATATAATCCTGGTGTTCTTATTGAAGCTTGCGTCGGTCAAAAGCACATAGAAGTCGTCGGTGCCCCTCTTGTACAACGTATTGAAATGGTTGTTCCGAAAGAACACCACAAACTGGTCATCGGCTATTTTGTTGAGCAAACTCCGGCCAAACCTTGTCAATTGAGTAGAGTTATTCTGCAACCACTGCCTGGCGTCGTTGTCATCATCCGCCAATATGTAATCTTGGACACTGTCGAAGTATTTCAACCGGTGAATCTCCGACTTGGTTTCACTGTCTATGACCCAACCGTGCACCAACTTCAAATCGAAGATCTGAAACAACTCCGTCGCCAAATCGTCTTCAAAACTGCCATTGGTCAAATCGGGGTTCACAGATAATCCAGTGTGTAGAAGCGGCAAAGCCTCCAAGAGTTTGTCCAAATCGAAACCGATTTTGTCATCGTTAAATCTGACAAGCAAATGCGCTAATTGAGACTTCACATCCTCTAGTGTTATTCTCACCCGGTCAAGGAGATAATCTCTGAACAGAAGGACTTCTTGTAGCAATTCCGAGTTCTTCAATCCGTTCAATTGGTTGTCTCTGTTTTCTGTCTCTGTTTTGAGGATCAAAGTGTTTATCAATGCAATAAGCGGACACGGCCCGTTTAGGTCTTGGAGTAGCACCGGGGACCTGAGGTCGTAGTCTGACCAGGTTATCACTCTTACGGGGAACACAATTTCTTCATTCAGTGTCATTTGTGTTACGTGTATCAGCGGAGGGCAACGGGGAAGGCAAGTGGTTTTAGCCGACTTTTTTATTGAATGTAGTATACTAGGGATTGGGGGCTTATTTCTGGATTGAGAATTGGTGATCACTTGGCGACTGCAAATTTATACAATAGGAGAAATTGGCGTCCAGAACCATGAGGGGACTGGCATTTATTCCTGAGTTGTGAGGACCTATAAAGCTAAATATATCAACCCGCCGATGAATAACAACACCGACCCAATGGCTAAGTTGCACTTGAATGTTTCGAGTAAAATGACTTTTGAGACTTCGTCGTCAATGTGGCTTCTGCCTGTCACCAACGTCCGGTATTTGTTTTCGGATTGGGCGGTTTCGGGGATGGCCTTCTCGTCCGGGTATAACATGTCACAGATCTGTTCCAATTTGGCAATCTTCAACCCAATGGCGAAGTAGTTGGGGTCCTCCACATCGGATTTGTGGTGGATCTTTCTCAAATACTTTCTGAAAATGCCCACCACTTCGGGGTACGTCCTACTCTGTAAGATCAATTTGCAGGTGGTTCCTCTTCTGAGTTTCAAGTGCCCGTACAACACTTTGGGGTTGTTGTAGACCATTTCCAAAGTGGCAATGGCCATCACTTGGGGGATAGCACAGAAGCTGAAACTGGAGGGCTCTTTCACCAACGACAAATACACCAACACGTCATCAACATGGCTCAATGCGTTCAACACAAGATGATTGATACACTGGACGCCCTTCTTCTGGTTCTCGGGCGTGGGGATGGCCATTTTGGCGTATTCGTCGGTATACTGGGACCAGATTTCCCGAGGCCAAAACGATCTGCCGTCGTTCTTATCTTCATTGAAATCCCTAATGATATTCGTCTTCTGTAAGAACAATCCCATTTCATTTGACCTGTAGTAGTTGTTGTCGACCAAAGTTTGGTCACCAAACTCCGCCAAAATAAACAATTTCGTCAACCCTTCACCCACCAATCCTGCAACATAGTGGCAGTACAAGTCGTAATCTTCAACTGTGTCCACACCGTTGAGATTGAACTGCTCGTCCAGGATATATTTGGCCATACCGTACCCCATTTCTTTACTGACGTCGCTCAACACGTCCTGGTACTGGGGCTTCAACTTGTGGTACTCGGTCAATATTTCAGTGAACTCCACCAACACCGCTCTGTCTTTTTCCTTCTCATCCACTTCATGGTAAGAGTATTCTTTGAGCTTCAACAACTCCACAAACGATTTCAACCATGGCACCTTCACTTGCGGGTCAATGCTCATGTCATCTTCCACGGTGTCTAAAGCTCTTAGAAGCAAGTAAAACACCATCACCACGTCTTTCAATTCGGGGTGCAATTCATCAATGACTGCAGCAAACGATCTGGAGGTCAAATGCAATAATTCATAACATCTGTTCAACGATTTGGAGGCCTTGGATGGGTCTCTTTTGTACACCGGTTTTCTGAACCCCAACAACTGAATGACGGCCTTAAGCTCGTCTGGATGTGACAACAATTGCGCCACTTTTCCCATACTATGTTGTGTTTGATTGATAAATAAAGAAAATTTTCGGTGCTTTTTTATCTCCTCGTACCGCAGCCGTTGACTGTAGGGTGGTATTGGTGCGGACACGATATTCTTCTACCGAACCTGAGACCTCTAGCAAACCACCTGTTCGTGTTCCATACGTGTGTGTCAGTTACTTGTGTATGGGTCGTGAAGAATCATACAGCAACGTTCACAGAGTAATGAAATTTTGGCTCAAAAAGGTGCTTTTTCACCTTAGTGTTGTCGACTTATTTTGTATTGCAATTCTTGCAATATTTGTCGTTTGTTAAATAGGAGAATGAAGACAATGATCCTGCTTGTTTTTTTTTCTATTTATTACAATACATACACCACGTAACACATTAACAACCGGATCACTTGACGCTTTCGATTTTTTCAAACCATTTCCTGGCGGACTTAATATTTTCCAAAACAATCAATTCCTCTTTGTTACTGACGTACTGTGGATCCTCCGGTTTGTCCTTCAAGATGATCATAATGAACATATTGTCGGTCAACACGTCGATGAAAAATTGGGTGTCATTGCTACCCTTGATGATCAAGTTGTTGAAATTGGTTCTTAGTTTCGACACCGATTGCTTGTAGGTTTTGATAATGTTGGAGATTTTTTCAAACCGTTTGGGGTCCAAATTATCCAAACTGTTACCATTTATGATCGAATTTGTAGACGATATCACCAAGAACGTTGTCTTTTCGAATAAGATTATTTCTTCTGCATCCAAGATTCGGTTGAACTTAAGCAAGTTGTCGTTGAACAAGTTCATATTAGGGATTAACGAACACACAATTTGAGACCAAGCTTTGTATAAACTCTCATTCCAGATGGATGTAGGGAACCCCACCAATTTGAATTGAAATGGGTTGGAGATCTTCTGGAGTTTGTCCATCATTATGTTGAACAATTCCTCTCTCTTGTCTATCTGGACCAAGTCCATTTTATGTAACAACACAAATACTTTAGCTTCGGGACTATATTTCTGTAAGTTGGTTAATGCCTTCACAAAGATTTCAATGTCTTTATTTATGCTCTTCGACTCCACATCAAACACATGGATTAGCACCTGAACAAACTTGAAGATGTGGTCCTTCTGGTTGGTGAAGTAGTTATCCATGAAGACGTCCTGTCCTCCACAGTCCCAAAGGTTAAGCGTCATGTTGCCTAAGAACCGCAAATGCGAATGCTCCACGTCAATTGTGGCACCCAATCTTCTGGTGTCAAAAGCCGAGTAGTTGGAGAATATTATGGACCTCATGGACGACTTTCCACTCCCAGATCTCCCCATCAACAACAATTTTTTTCTCGAAGATGACATGACTTGTATAGTTCGTCTAAGTTCCTTATCTTTTTCAAGAGCTTGTTTTTTTTCAGTTGTCTTGCCGCATTTATGAAGCAGACATATGTCGTGGCAGACTCAATTAGGCCTTTTGACGTGGCGTCTTGAGAAAGTACCATCCAGGGCTATTAAAGGCACCTTATAAGGCTATAACAGGGTACACGAAGACTAAAAGCTTTGCGGTTGGGTGGAATGATACAGTTCAGCTTTGGGAACAAGAAAACTTTGGCAAAGTGGGCCGTTGGCCCCAGAAAAGAAGAAAGTGCCTGGAAAAGGCTTTTTGCAGCAATAGACAGTTGAGTGCAAATGGGGAACCACAAAGGGTACAAACCCGGAGGGTCCCAACTGAATAGGGGCCAAGTAAGCGTTGCATTGACTGACGAAATGAGAGCATCTATGAGAGCTTTTTAAAAGCACAGTGGTGGAGAAAGATCCAAAACCACTTCAACAAGCCAATCGTTTCTAAAGCACCAAAGCACCAACCAAACATCACCTAGACCATCGGTTCTTTTTTCCCGCCTTCGCCCCTACCCTTGGTTTCATGGCCGTAAAAGCTCCAGGTGCTAATTATGAGGAACACTCCGCCAGTTTCCGATCGGGATGCACCTCGAGGTCAACTTCAGAACAGGGCACCTACTTGCTCCAAGTAGATACTCCATTAATACAGAACGTGCCGGCTCAACCAAGCCTGGTTAGATCCTTCCAAAATAAAAAAAGAGCCCTTATGCACATTATGCCGGTGTCATGGAGCAGTATTCTTCACACCACCAATTGAGTGGTAGTGATGGTCAGAACAGATCGCTAGAGACCACGAAGACTCTAGTGTTGCAAATGGCCCAGTGGTTATCTTCGGCCCTGTTGGCTGTTGTTTTGTTAAAAATTACATTATCTTCTTCGATTACCCGATTAGTATAATTAATTACCTGCATTGACGTAAAATGAACCTCGAGAAAAAAACGTTTTACATTCTCCAGGAACCAGTAGCCTCAAATTGTATACAAAAACGTGGGCTATCCATATAGCATACCGTAAACGTACACGAAAGAAGCCCTTATGCTTTAAGGAGGGACAACGTTCAAGATGGGCCAGTGAAGTAACAATAACGTAAACGTTGTGCCGTTTATTAGCCATTGTACTCGAGATGTGCTTTTGTGCCCCAAACAGCACTCATTGTCATCTTTAACTTTAAGACTATTCCAACCAAAAAAAAAGTATAAATACCGGTGCATATACCCACAAAGTAAAGCCTTGAAATTTCTTCAGCAATTGTACAAACCATGAAGCTTTCGATCTTGACTTCGCTTTCGTTGGTGTCCAGCGTGTTTGCACACACGGTGCCGGGAGTTAGCTCCATTAGAAGCCAATTGCATAAAAGAGCAGAGATTGACCTCATAGATAACATGTTTAACTCGCTTTCTTATCCTGACATCGACTTCATCAACAACCACCTCAAGCAATTGACGGGTTTCAATGGCACAAAGTGTGACGCTTGTAAGAACAAGATCACATACGCCAAAAGCTTGTTAGAAGAAGACCCTGAAAACCAACACTTGATCAGCTTCACTTTGTTCAAGTACTGTCTTGCGTTGAACAAGGATGACCCCACCAAGTGTGACACAGTTGACTTTTTCATCACCACCCAAACAAACACAGAGCAAGAGCCCATTGACAGATACGATGCTGGTTTCGGAAGCCAAACCTCGGTCAATTTATTCGACAATGACTTCATGCACATGTTGAAGAACTTCAACACTTCCAGCGACTTGGATCTTGAGTATTACTGCTACTATAAAGGAAACGAGGCATGCCCGTTACCAGAGACCCCAGACGTCGATGTGATCTTCAACTTTGACTCCAGATGGCCTGCAAAACAGCCACAGCACTACCAAGAACCCCACTACGACGTCGACCAGGATGCTAGAGAGTTGTTCAATGTCTTGCACATAACTGATTTCCACACCGAGTTTCGGTTTACTGTGGGAGCAGAGTCCAACTGTACCAAAGGGATCTGCTGCTTGCCGGAGTCTGTCAATACTGATTTGCCCAACATGAAGAACTACAATTTCACGTCCCAGTTCTCCACGCTTGATCCCAATTTGCAGTCTTTGGACTATTCGTTCTACCCCAATGCCCAATACAAGGAAAACGGTACCTACGTGAAGGGAGAATACTACGACTTGCCCAAAGGAAGAGGCTACGACTCGGTGTCGTTCCCAGCGGCCACCTTTGGAGGGTACGGCTGTGACGCCCCGGAGGTGTTAATCAACAACACCATGAGACATGTGGCTAAGGTGAACCAGGAAAAGAACTTTGAATTTGCTTTATTCACTGGGGATTTGGTGGATCACGATAAGATTCACTGTACACCCGAAGTGACCATCAAGGCCGAAACTTTAGGGTTCGAAATCATGAAGCAACATTTGGGAAATGTGCTGGTGTACCCAACGTTGGGAAACCACGATACGTTCCCATACGGCCAGTTGGCACCTTTGAGTTTGGACCCTAACAACTCTTACCAGTACAACAACGAGATGATGAGCAATATCTGGATAGGAGATGGGTGGTTACCAGAGAGTGAGAGACAAGAGATCAAAGACCATTACTCCGGGTTCTCCACCACCACCACCAGAGGCTTGAAAGTGATCGGCTTGAACTCCAACGCCTACTACCAGAAGAATTTGTGGGGCTACATCAATTTGAGTCAGGAGTACGATCCTTTTGGGCAATTTGACTTCTTGATCAACGAATTAGTGGAAAGTGAAAAGAACAACCAAAGAGTGTGGATCTTAGCACATATCCCTTCCGGGGATTCTGACGCGTTGCCCATCCCATCCCGGATCTTTGCCAAGATCGTTGAAAGGTTCAGTCCCTATACCATCGCCAATATCTTCTACGGGCACACCCACCAAGATCAATTCAAGGTCTTGTACTCGTCCAACTCCAGCGACGCCGACGTAGTCGAGAAAGAGGTGGTCAACATGGCTTGGATCTCCCAGTCTATCACTCCAAATTCAGACTACGGCGCCAACCCGTCGTTTAGATACTACGAAGTGGAAGACAAGTCTTTCAACATCAGAAATTCTTACAGTCAGTATACTCCATTGAACGACTCATTTGTCAACGGAGGGGAAGAGCCTGAATGGAAATTCGGTTACTCTCCTAGAGATGTGTACGACCCTGACCACACTTGGCCAGAAAAGGCGCCAATCAATGCCACTTTCTGGAACCAGTACGTGGTGCTGCCGATCTCGAATAAGTCCAATGTGGAATTCAATCAGCTTTACACTAACAACAGATACAGATACACTCCATTGGTTCCTTCTTGTGCCAATGGAACAGAGATCACTGAAGACTGTTACGTCAGTAACTTCTGTGCCGTGTCGAACTTCATATCAGATGAGTACATCAAGTGTTCTTCATAGACCAAACTTACAAATGTGATTGTATAAACCATTTCATATATTATCGCTAAATATTCGTTTCCCAGTACCGGCACTGGTCAATCTTCCTCGTCTTCCTCATCTTCTTCGCCTTCTTCATCTTCTTCGTCCTCTTCATCCTCTTCATCCTCTTCATGCTCTTCACCCTCACCCTCCCCATTGAGTTCTCCTGCTTCATCAGATAACGAGTCCATGACCGAAGCGATATCTCTATCTTCGAGTTGGATATTGGCACTCTCCCAACTCTTGATCTCTTTCAAATCCGCCAAATCTCCTCCCGTGATGACTCTTATCAAATTTTTCTTAGATGCCTTGGAAAGTTTGTGGAACTCAACGCGGTCTCTTCCGAATTCAGGTTTGGCAGGTGCATGCCCGATACTTTGACCAACTCGGATCAAGGTTTCCACACATGTGTTGGAGTTGTTGATCAAATCGGCATCGAAATGGAATTTGTTTTTATCGAATAATAACACCACCGTTGATCCTCCAAATTTGAAGTACCCCATTTCCTCCCCTTTTTCTACCAGATCATTCTCCTTCTTGGTCAACACAATTGACCCCACCATCATGGCCCCTACAGCTACCATCACCACAGTACCAAACTTTTCGGTGTCGATGGAAATAAGTGCCCGAACGTTCTCCCCAAAGACGTCTAATTCTGACCTTATGGCCATGGGGTTGACAGTGTAGTATTCCCCGTCGATGTACTTGATCTCTTTGATAACCCCGGCAATAGGAGAGTGGAACCGATGGTAGTCCTGTGGCGCCAATCTGAAGACTCCTACGGCACACTGATTGCTCTTGTAAAGGTCTGTATTTTCCAACCCATTGAAATTACCGTTGAACAATTTGGCAATCGTGAAGTTTCTTCCCTTGATCCAGAGTTCCGTGGCTTCGTCAACGCTATCGAAGGCAACACACCTACAGTCTGCGGGTGAAGTGACGATATGAGGGTCCTGTCCCCCTTCCACTGGCCTTGCTCCAGGTTTGAGTTTCCGGTAGAAAAAATCGTTGAATGTTTCATATTGGGCGATATCTGGCTGTAAGCACTCACTTAAGTCGAGTTTGTGAAACTTTATAAACGATGGGATATTGACTTTCAGGGCCGGATCATCGAACTTGACACCTTGTTTCACACTCAATTTCTTCAATAAAGATCGTATTCTTCTATTCTTTGGATTATCAAATCCTTTGTAAAGTAACCTGATCCCGAGTCTAACGTAGACACCCATTTTCTCTTCAAGGATGATCCCTGTTACCCGGTCTTGCACCAAGATATTGGCAGAGTTGCTTCCAAGTTGATACTTCCCATAACTAAGCTTTATCAACACTTTAGTATACCATCTTTTTGAAGCCAATTGCGGGGTGACATACGAGGAAACTAAAAGCTTATCGGCAACACTCCAATCCTTGGAACCACAAATTGCAAAATGGGTGATAATGTCTCTATCGTTCTTGTTGGAAAGGTTCTTCTTCAAACAATTGGGACACTGTTCAATTTCGAAAATCTTGATGTTCAGTGTATTGGAATTTACGTAGGATTCCAAAAAGTCGGTAATCTCATCAATTGTCATGGTATCACCTCCCCACTGCAGCCTGTCGTATTTTTCGAACAATTTATTCACCAACTCATCACTGTTTTCACACCCCAATGCATCTAGAACGTAGATGAGTTCAATATAGTCAAAAGTCTTCTTAGTTTTGTCGACATCGGGTTCACTCAAACTGTACTGGTCCAATAACCTGTGCCAGAAAGATTTTCCCAAGTTCTCGTAGGTTTCGTACCTGACTCTTACTTTAAGTTTTGGCGAAAACTTCCCTTTGTACTTCTCATCATCAAGATTCAAGTTCAACTCCATTGTTTTGAATTTGGAAGTATCAGAAGGCTTCAATTTTAACTTTTTCCTGATGAGCTTCTTCTGTACGGTTTCTACTGGATTCGTATCGGTCAATACCTTGATGTTTTCATTGTCAGGCATTTCATTGTCGGTGAATTCATCCAAAGAGTCAACGGAACCAAGACCTTCGTTCAAACAGGTAGATTTTGGGGCGGCTGTAGCTGTCTTTACGAGGTCTCTGAGTGGAACTGATAAATTAGCCACATTGTCGTTCAACGAGAACTTATCCTTGTCTAAAACCAAAAATTCGACTTCGAAGTTTCTTTCACCCTTCAAAACTTCGAATGCAAGACGTTCGTTGAATACGGGATTCAAGTTATGCCGTTTCCAACTGGTTCTGAATGTCTGTTTACCGAAGGTAACCACCACGAATGGATCCATATCAAATCTGCCCATTCCCACGAACCCCCGCATAGGTGGTAAGTCCGAACAGGAGACGATTTCCATGAAAAGGACACCATCGACACCTCTATTTCTGATTTCGAACGCGTTATCCGTCTTTTGACGTCTACTCGATCTTCCTTTGAATCCAAAGTTCTTCTTTTTCTGAGTAGCAGTAGGTAATCCTGCGCCAATACTATTGGGAACAGAACCGATAGAGCCAGCGGAAGAAGGAGGTTCGACATCGCTCCTGGCAAGATAGGATGCATCGGACTCATCTTCTGTCAACATCATATCCGATGACATTATAGAAGCCTCAGACTCTGAAGCATCTTCCTTTTCCATTGTCTCCAACCTTTTCTTCCGGAGTATCTCTTGAGGCATCAAGTCCAGGTCGTCAGACTTATTGGAGACCTTGTCTGAGACCGAAATGGCATCCACGTCAGACTCGAATGCTTCGTCTCCCGTATCTGAATAAAAGCCCTGGTCATTGGCAGTGATTGAGTGGTATCCTTCAGCACTATATATCAAGCTATCTTTCCAGGCGTTGAAAAGCGTCTCCTTAGTAGATTCTGGAGCACTAGCAAGCAGTACATCAGATACGTTCAAATCCGTCAACATATCGAGGTTACTACCGTTTGAGTTCTGTCTGGAAGGAGGCTCTATTTTGACCACTAGATTCCCGGCTTCCGTTTCAAACTCGCCCACGGTTTTCTTCTTCTTCATTATCGCCGTGGTCGTCTTCATCACCAACTCAAATGAAAGCAACAACGACCCCGTGACAAAAGCATGCTGAGAACTATTGGAGAAGAGCTTGCACCATTTAGGCTCTGTCTTTGCAACAAAGCCAGACCCGTCTGCATCGCCACCGAAAAGGGACGGCACATCGAGTCGTAATTCACCAAGGTAGTTCTTGTATGACCTGTGCTTGTCCCAAACACAAAAGTGAAGGATCAGGCTTCGATCATATGGTTTCAAGGGTAAAGACAACACCTGGTCCCAGGATGGGTTGTTTGTGCTAAGTTTCCGTTTCGTTTTTTTGGAGATTCCATTCAAGGATACCACGAGAACAGGATTGATCCTTCTGGGCTTGTTGTGATACTGCAATTGTTCTTTGTCCACTAAATCTGCTGCTCTGCTAGCTTTGACGTTTATGAATAGCGCTTTTTGCGCTTTTGGCGCCGGCTTGTCGTTGGCCTTGGCATTGGATCTGTTTTTGAACATATTTAGCAGAAGGTTGGAACAGGTATGCTGTTTGATGATATCTCGAAACGTTAACTATGAATTGAGGTTCAAAGCATACACTCAGACTGTTTTTGCTGTGTTCACCAACTGAGTGACTATCAAAGTGGCTCAGTGATTTTGTTCACGCATTTTTTTACTACGACATCTAGAGAGCAATGAGCCCAGGGTTACGACTTTTTAAATTATTAGATTTACAGCGTTGTGTTGCCACTTATCTTGGTCTGTTAGATTGTTGCAGCGTAGTGTTGCCATTTATGTTGCCTTATTTCATGAGAATGTCAACAATAGCCTTGACGTTGAGTCTTTTGATATCGGTGTAGGTTTGACCTGTGCCCATGAATAAAATCGGCACATTGGTGGCCATAACCATATTTATCATGGTCCCCACCAAGTCTCCCACAGTGTCGACTTTGGAGATGATGAAAAAGTCCAAAGTCCTTTTGTTGCCGAAGGCGTTGTTGAAATTGAGCGCTTGTTCGACGGAGTCGGTGCCCACCAATGCTTCTCCCACCATGATGATTTTGTCGGGGTTTGCAGCCTCTCCGAATTTTTTTAAGGGGGCCATTAATTTGGCATTGGAATGAGTCCGGCCTGCTGTATCGATCAACACCACATCGTAATGTTCAGTGGTACCATGCTGTATGGCTCCCTTGGCGGTAGCAACCACGTGGTCACCACCACCATAACCTTTTTCAAAGATATCGATTTTGGCACTGGATTGCAAATTCTCATTCAAGGTCTTGAGATTCTTGACATGCACCTTCAACTGCTCCACCGCTCCTGAACGGAACGTATCACAGGCACAGATAAGAACACTTAAGTCATTTTGAAGGAACCAGTACGCCAATTTGGCTAAATTCGTAGACTTACCAACCCCGTTCACTCCTACCACCGATATCACGTACGGTCTCGCAGACTTGTTCTTTTTCATGTCGTACAACAAGTCAGTCGAAACATTGGGCGATAACACCTTGGTCAACTCGTCTGTCAACGTCTGTTTGAACAATTGAAGTGTAACGGACTTGCCCTTCAACTTGTTCTTGATTCTGTCAAGGATCAACTTGCATGTTTGAGGCGCCACATTCTTACTGATCAACTGCTCATTGAACCTCTTGGAAACCTCATCTATATCAATGGCAGACCCGAAATACGACGTGAACTTGGACAAGAACCCGGTGGCCTTCTCCTGAACCTCTGCTCCTTCGTCCTCGCTGTCGCTGTCTTCTATTATGTTTTTCAACTCCAGAAGCAACACCAAATCGTCTTGTTTGTGGAAAGTAGAATTGTCCACCTTCAAAAGATCGCTGTTCAAGTTGACCAAACCGTCACCATTGGACTCTCCCTCTCCAACAGAGAAATCAAGCGATACATCTGTGACCTCTACCATTTGGCCATCTACCCACTTTCTCATCTTCTTCTTGGACTGTGGTTGTGCTTGCAGCTTTTTCAATGTCACTTGCTTCGTTGGCGTTACCACTCCTGAGTTGGTCACAGAGTCTTCGGCAGTGCCGCTGCTTTGTAGCTTCATCAATTGGTTGAACTGGAGATCAATCAATGCCTTCAACTTGTCCTGGATCTCCTGTTGGTCTTCTTCACTCATGTCTTCCATTAACTTCTCGTACGTCTTCAAAACACCCACCAACGTCTGCTTGATCTTTTCGTTATCCAAGGTGATCACCTCATCGAAGTATAACGCAGCGTATCTGTCGTTTCGCCGGAAACTGTAGTATCTCTTCTGATTCGAAGAAGATGTGAAAAAATTGGCTTCCAACTCTGTCGCCGTTTGGTTGACGATTCCCGCAATCAATTCATTGAATGGGATGACTTTGTTGTTGAACTGGTAGTTGATGTTCCCCGAAGGCGAGAAAATGATCAACGACTGGGACATGTTTGTAGTTTTTGTTGTGATTCAAAAAAAAGATGCTGTAAAGAGTGCTATGGCAAGGAAAAAGATCTGAGCACAATCAAGAGGAAACTCAAAAAAATATGACGTCACAGACAGGATTCGAACCTGCGCAGGTAAAACCCAACACCTGGCAACTAAATATGTTTAGCAGGGTGTCGCCTTAACCACTCGGCCACTGGGACGGTTTGACAAATAGTGAAACTCAAAAATTACCCGGGGTTAGAGACGAAGGGCACAGGTTTGCAGATAATAACCATAGAAGATACATCGACCGAGACTGCCACGAAGTAAAACTGCTTGTTGGAGAGAGAAAGAAGCAAAGCATTAAAGAGGTTCACGGTACTAGCTGGAGCCACGGTATTGAAAGGAAAAGTTTTGGAGAGAAAGAGAGGCCCCAAGTGGCTTGTTTCTGTTATTTCTTGTATTTTATTATATCTTGTCCTACACCATCGGAATGATCACTTTGGAGGCCCACTAATCCATGAAATCTTCTAAATCGCCTTCTTGATAAGCGGTCAACAAGTCAAACTCGTCCTCAAAAGACTCTTGGTTCTTATTTAAGTCTTTCAAATTATCTGAAGGATATCTCATGGCCTTCACTGAATCGTTGTGTAAGCTCAAACAGAATTTAATTCTTTGATCGAATTCATCTTGTGGGGCTTTGGTGGAATAAACATCCAATAATTCCTTAGATTGCATGTACCCTTTTTCATGATTGATGGTAGCCTCTATAACCCCATCTCGGATTGCCTTGGCAACTATGTATTCCGTCAGCTCTTCTGAATCCAAATGTAACTTGATGCAGATATCTTTGAGGGAAATCTTTGAATACGACAAGGAAATGATTCTAATACCTGTCTTGATGACATTTTGATGTAATCTAGATATCAAGGAATAATTTTCATCCCTGACGAAGTCTTCTTTATATTGCTTCAAAACCTGGTCGAAGAACTTTACATCCCCTAACTTCACAGCCTTGGTAATCATGAAATAAGGCTGTAAGTTGGCATTACTTCTGAAAGTCTTCAAACTAGGAATATCTCCCATCAATAACTCAATGAGAATCTGTAATTTCGTAGCACTCAAGATGAAACCACCAGAGAATGGGGTCTGTGGAGCTTTTCTGATAGCAGAAATACAGCAGTCATTAGCAGAAGAATAATCCAATTGAATGGCATGGATTTTGGCCAAATAGTAGTAGTATCTTGCACCGAGAGAAGTACTAACAGTATCGGGAAATTCAGTCTTCTCAACAAGATTTATGGCTTGCTCAAAATCTTTGGTCAACAAATAGTTCCTCAACAAGATGGTAATGATAGAAGCAACCGTTTCGTTATCGTGTCTTAAAGTAGCAGTTCTTAAGCCGTACAATAATTCAGCACGAACTGAGAATAAGTCATTAATTGATTCCTTGGTTCTTGAAATGTAGAACCAGATCTTGGCTTGGATAAAATCCAACGACCGTCTATTGTACACCTTCATCAATTGGAAAATTCTGTCATTCAAATCGTTCAATTGCGTCAATTTCCCAGTATCTAAAAGATAAATCTGTAACAACAAGTGCAAGTATAAATCAATCTCGGGCAACACTTCGATTTTTTCGGAATCGGATTTCACTTCTGGCTTCAAGTCTGATAAGTACTCGAATAAATATGCTTTGGATTCATCGTCGTCGTAAACTTGATGTATGATGGTTGATAAAGGAACGCCGTCGTCTTTGAGTTTACGTCTCAACGAACCCAACCCACGGAACAATTTGGTGATGTAACGATTGTCAAAAGTGGTGGAAACTTTCTGCAAAAGAACAAACGAGTCTTCAATCTCCTGAGCCAAGTCGCCCACTTCGACGTCTTTCATTTCAACGTCGTTCTCTGACATTGCGTTATATGTTATCGATGTTCGAACGCCAAATTCTCTTGCCACCAAAATGTTTTTGAGAATCCACCAGTCTGCGAAAACGGGTCGCGCGCCAACCAAAAGCCTTAAACCGTATATCGAGCCGTTGACTAGTGGCCACCTGGCAGCATATTAAGGTTGCTTACAACGGGCCACAAGTCTCGCCAGGATAAAGCCAGAGAACAGAGGAGATATAAAGATTTACTTCATTAGACTACAAACAGAATAGCTCATTTTATCAATGAATCTATAAGGTAAAAAAATCATCACCGCCAACCTCAGATAAAAGAATGGGACAGATATCCTAACAACAAGAACTGGATTGATTGGAAGTCAAAGATTGGCCTCTCAAGTTGACGTTGGACTTGTTGCTATTGTTGTTGGCGCTCGACGTGTTGTTGGTCATTTGAGCTTTAATTTGTCTGGCCATAGTGTAGAAAGCTTGCTCGACGTTGGTTGAAGATAAAGCGGAGGTTTCTAAGAATGGGATATCCAATGCATCAGCAAACTCCTTGGCAGCCGTGTACTCGACCACTTTCTTATCAGACAAATCGGCTTTGTTACCCACCAATAACTTCATGACTCCGCCGGTGGCATAACGGTCAATTTCCTGTAACCACTGCTTGACGTTGTTGAATGATTCTTGGTCAGTAACATCGTACACAATAATGATACCGTGAGCTCCTCTGTAATAAGACGAAGTGATCGTTCTGAATCTCTCTTGACCAGCAGTATCCCAAATCTGCAATTTGATGGTTTTACCGTCTAATTCAATGGTTCTGATCTTGAAATCAACACCGATAGTAGAAATATAGTCAGGAGTGTAGGTATCATCGGCGAATCTCAATAATAAACATGATTTCCCTACCCCTGAATCTCCAATCAACAACAACTTGAATAAGTAGTCGTATTCGTTATTCATTATATGTGGATTTATCTGTCACAGACGCTTGAACGATTATATATGGCAGTGGATGACTGTTTGGAGGGGAACAAAAAAATATGTGAAAACACTTGCTCGAATGAAGATGAATTGCCAGAACAGGGAAAGCAATAGTTGTTTCTTATTCAGGATATTTCCACGAGACGGAAGAAGGTTATGATTAGCAGAGCACTAGCTTGAAATAAACAGGAAATAGATCTATTGATACTCCTTAGTTGTTTTTTTTGAAGGTTTTTTCTTTGCCTTGAACCAAAGTGCGTGAACCCAGGGGAATAGGAAATTCGGTAAGGACACGCTGTAAGAAGGTAAGGAGGCCAGGGCCAGAGATAAAGAAAGGTGTGAAAGACAGGTGAAAGACGGAGTTTGGTCAAAGTTGAATTTATAAAGTCCCTGAGGTGGATATGCCACTCAGTCGATTTTGTTGGAAACTTCTCTGGCCAACGGTTTTATGTCTTTTTTCCCATTGAGTTTCTTCTTTGCAATGCAAAGCATCTTGTAGAACCAGAACAAGTTCAAAAAGTCCAACGATACGTTCAAAACCAAGGTGGCAATAGGGAAAATGTAACTGCAGTGACCCCAAGTTCTGACGAAATCGGTGGCCACCAAACCAGCAGCATAGAAGCCCCAAAGGATTCTAACCGAGAAAAAGCTTATCAACAACAACACGCCGTTGATCATCACCACTTTGGAGCTGACCACTCCCTCGGGTAACCTGGATGCAAACCAGTTTATGTTGACAAATGGAGTGGAAGCTTCAAAAAGCAAAAATGCCGGGATGTATGGCATGCAGAATGGACGTAAACTATTGGAGAACACAAATAAAGCTGCCAACCCGTGGAACAAAAAGCCAAACCCAAAGCTTGAAAGGTGCCTCAAACACACATAAGTGTCCCAGATAAAGTAGCCAACTGCACAGCTGCCCACGAGCCCCCCGTAGGGATAGTAGCCGAAGATAGCCTTTTCGGAGTCTTGTGCTCTATTTTGAAAGAATTCGTGATTCCACATAGGGAGCAAAGTGCCCAAGGAAATGAAACATTGGACCATCGACACCACATGGATATCAAAGTCGATCCGAGTTTTCTTTTTCAACGATGTGTAGGAAGACCCGAGGTACTTGGCGCTGATATAAGGACTAGCAGCTTGGATAGACAAATAGAATCCTACCATGAACGCAATTTCGTGCCAGTGATTCACGAAATGGCTGTCGGAATCCTCAGCCGGGAACGGCCGGTACTTCATAAACGGATCTTCGTAGTAGACAGGGAGCCAGTCAAACGCCATTGTATTTTGAGACGGTGTTTTTTAGTTTTTGTAGAAAGAACTGCCAAAACAATTTCGTTTTGTTATTAGATCTACTTCACGGAGACCACCAAGGAACCAGAGGTCGTGCGCCGGTGAATCTTTTTGTTGGCCCCGACGTCTGCGTGTTTGGGGAGGTGGTGTTTAACGGCGAAGTTGGAAGTTTGGACTCTTCGTTCGTGCGGCGTGCTGGTATACGTGTTTGTGTGCACTGTGGCTCGAACCAGAACGAGGTCGTCGACATTTACAGAAAAAGTAGTACCTAATTTCCACAGTCTTTAACCTTGAACGCATCTGAAAACCGACCCTCGTTTAGACATTTCTCGTTGAACAAAAAAAAACCAATTAATTTTCACTACACAAATAACATGTCCTTTGATTTAGTTTGTTTAGGTAACCCATTATTGGATCTTCAACTCGACGTTGAGAAAAGCTACTTGGAAAAGTATGACTTGAAAGACAATGATGCAATTTTGGCCGAGGAAAAGCACTTGCCCATCTACGATGAAATCATCAACAACCCTAAGTTGGTTTTGGTTGCTGGAGGTGCTGCTCAAAACACCGCCAGAGGTGCCCAGTACATCTTGCCTGCCAACAAGGTGGCCTACTTCGGATGTGTTGGTAACGATGTTTACAGAGACAAATTGAACGAGGCCAATGAAAAGTATGGTTTGACCACCAAGTACTTGGTCGATCCAGAACACCAAACCGGGAAATGTGCAGCTTTGATCTACGGCCACCACAGATCCTTGGTCACCGATTTGGCTGCTGCAAACCACTTCAAGCCAAGCCACTTTGACGTTCCAGAAAACTGGGACATCGTCAAAAACGCCAAAGCTTTCTACATTGGTGGGTTCCACTTGACTGTTTCTCCAGAAGCTATTTTGAAATTGGGTAAACACGCTGCTGAAACTAACAAGCCACTTGCCTTGAACATCTCTGCTCCATTCATTGCTCAATTCTTCAAGGACCCATTGGCTCAGAGCATTCCTTACGCTGACTTCATCATTGGTAACGAATCAGAAGCTGCTGCCTACGCCGAAGCCAACGGTTTGGAAGCTACTGACGTTGAAACAGTTGGTAAGGCTATTGCCAAGTTACCAAAGGTTAACTCTGCCAGACCAAGAACCGTGGTTTTAACCCAAGGTACCGAAGAAACTGTGGTTGTGTCTTACGAAAACGATGCTTTCAACGTGAAGAAGTACCCTGTTGTGTTATTGGAAAGTGAGAAGATTGCCGACTCCAACGGTGCTGGAGATGCTTTTGCTGCTGGATTCATTGCTTCCATTGTTGAAGGTAAACCAATCGACACTGCCATTCTCGTTGGTCAATGGGCTGCCAAGATCTCCTTGCAAGAAGTGGGACCAAGCTTCCCTTTCCCAAAACAAACTTACACTGCTTAAAGCCGGTAATGCTTCCTCTAAAGACGGCATACTTCATTTCAACATGGGTTTTTTATTAATTGTTTTGGATTTTCGAATTAGACTAAGGTCTTTTTTTTACTGAAGTGGTCTTTTTCACTTCAGCTCACCTGCTGCTTCACATCTCTGCATTTATAGATCCCGTAAGCTCTACATTTATAGATCTCGTAAGCTCTGCATTACTTGTATAGTCTTTCATCGATTCAACATTTCGATGGTTTAATCTGTTTTTGCAGTGGTCGCATCTCATCTGAAAAATCTCCATTTTTTTGAACACTAATAACACCGGTTTAAGCTCCTAAAATATGACTGTTCTGAGAGACCATTACTTCAAGTTGGCTTCCGAGGTTCCCCAGGAACGGTTACAGTCGGCCATAGTTTTGCTCAAAGACCTCTCTGCCGAGAATGACAGGGATGAATGGGACTATGCATTGAACAGATTGATCAAAGGTTTGAATACCACTAGACAAAGCGCCCGGTATGGGTTCTCTATGGCTTTGACTGAGGTTGCGCAAGAGCTCATATCTTCAAAAGAACACCCGCTAACTGTTTCTTCGTTTATGGACTTGATCAACAAGACCATTGAGTTCAAAGCCGCTATGAAGGGAAAGGACGAAAGAGCGGCCGTGTTTGGTAGACTATTCGGATATCAAACGTTGATCAACTCCAAGATCATATTCAACGGCAAACACTCCACTGAAAGCGACGTGTCAAGATTTGCGGACATTATGTTGGACTTGGCCACTCAAAAATCCTGGTTAAGAGAGACTATAATCTTCACTTTGTGCTCGTTCATCAAACAATACGATATGACTGATGTTTTGTGCGTTCAAATCCTCCAAAAGACCAACGATTTGGGCTTGAATACCAGCTCCGAAGGGCTTGCCATCTACCTCAGCATCCCGGCTTCTTCCAGGGCTGTGAACGGGCCTAAGATCCAACATCTCAAGGCCACCTGGAAGAACTTCGATCCATTATCGAAAGGTAATTTACCGTTATTGGCCAAATCATTGAAGGATGTGAGTACTGGTGAGTCGGAAGAAGACCAGAAGGCTAAACAGAAGGGTTCCTGGTCACCACGTGTGCATTTTGTGTGGGATATCATATTGTCAGCCCTTCTTGATGAGAGTGATAATAACAGTCAAGAAACACCATCTAAGAAACGGAAAGTCTCCAAAACAAAGTCTACCAAAATAGCTGATGAGACTTTGGTGGTACTCAAGGAATTCTGGAAGGTGGTTGTGGACGAGACGTTGTTTTCTGAAAAGTCGTCACATGAACGGAAGTACTGGGGTTTCGAAGTTTTCATCAAAGCTCTCCACGCTTCGTCCTTTCACCAAGTAGGTGACTTATTCACCCCAAATTTTGTTAGATGTTTGATAAACCAATCAGCTCAAAACAGCAGAATGCTCAATAAAATATCCGTCAAGTGTTTGCAGAGCATCAAGCAGGAGTGCATCGACCACCCTTTGAAAGCACCCGTGGTTCTTGAATGCCTCGTTGATCCCAAGCGTGGAAGTGGCTGGAACTTCGACTTGGTAACCAAGAGCAAGACCACCGAAGGATTGATCGGCTGCTTGACTCAGAAACTGGATCATGATAACGAAAAGCATGTTGTAGTGTTGGATCAATTGAAGGATGTGTTGATTACACAGTTCAAGGAATCGCTTACCGCTTCCGTACTCGAGAACGAGTTCAAAGGCTCGGGCGACAATGTCCAAAAATGGTGCTTGAATCTGTTGCTTCAACTCATTAGAGCCAACAAGGCTTTCATAAGCGGAAAAAATAGCACAAGCTGGGTCGAAGATGTCTTGAAATTGATCATAAAACATGCTTTCTTCAAAATACCCGATTTTCCACAAGTTTCAAGGAACATAAGGTCTATTTGCCAAGACAGGCTCAACTCCATATTAGGAGACATTATTAAGACCAAGAGAAAGTCATCGTCATGGTCGATGTACTGTGTCAAGTATATCAAGAAATTGGAGAAGTCACACGAGTTGATCCAGGAATTCGATGGTGAATTATCAGATGTGAAAAAAGAATGCACACAGTTATTGGACAGTGTGGACGAGATGAAGTCCAGCTTATCGGATACTGTTTATGGGTTTGAGTTGCTCTTTTCCATGGTTTTGTTGCAGATCTATATGGGAGACGAAGATTCTTTCACAGTTGTGAATGAGTTGAAGGTATGCTTCGAGGCAGTCCTCGGTAAAGAAAAAGACGAAGACACAGACGCTTCGGTGGTGCTCACGGAAATCATCCTATCCTTCATATCCAAGAAGTCGACTTTATTACGGAAGTTCTGTTACATAATTTGGGAATCATTGCTCTGCGAGAAGGATGATACTGGGAACGTCAGAGCCAACGAAGAATGCCTACAACTTTTGTTCAACATTTTGGTTGCCAGAGAGAACAAAGAAGGGCAACAGAGCCTTTTTGACGACGAAGACGGAATGGTTGTCGACGAGGGTGAGGATGAAGAAAAGGACGAAGATAATGATGAAGAAAAGGACGAAGATAATGATGAAGAAAAGGACGAAGATGAGGAAGAAGAAGAGGATGATGATGATGATGATGACGAAGACGAAGAAGATGACAATAGCGACAACGGCGATGACAATAGCGATGATGATGCACAACTCGACAAAGAAACCAATATCAAACTAGCACAAGCCCTTGGGATCCCAACCAGCACTTCAGGGGAAGTGAAGTTCGATGATATTACTTCCGGCGATGACGACTCGTCGTATGAATCTGAATCTGCGGACGACGACGAAATGTTGGCCATGGACGACCATCTCTCCAAGATCTTCAAGGAAAGAAGAGACAATTTGGAAACCACGGAGACAGGGAACAAGAGAAAGAACGATGTTATGGAGGCCAGAGAACAAATGATATTTTTCAAGCACAGAGTGTTGGACTTGTTGGAGATCTTCACCAAAGAACAGCCTGAGTCTAGTCTAAACTTATTGATACTCAAACCAGTTATTGTGGTGATAAACTTGACCCTCGACAAAAATGTTGGCATCAAAGCCCACAAATACTTGAAGACCAAGTTGTCCAAGGTGAAAATCAATACCGAACACTTATCACATAAAGAGAAGGCGGAAATGTCCGGGAAATTGACTGATCTCTTCGAGTGGATCCACCAACAAGCCGTGGATGTGAGATCAACTAACAACTCCCATGCGCTAGCCTGCAATAGTGCATCTATTTTGGTTGCAAAAACGTTGGTTTCCATCGACAACGAAAACATCGACACTGTCCTCGACTTGTACGCAGCCAGTTTGAAGAAATGGGCCAAATCCGGTAAGATAAAAACCCAGCCTTCGTTATTCTTCGATTTCATCAACTGGTTAAATTCCAGAAAACAAAATACCTGATCCTTTTACATGGTGCTAATATTCAGTTAACGGACGCATTGGAGAACCGACCCAAGCCGGTATATAATGTACTCTAACAATGTACTCTAACAAATCGTTCTCGCGCGTAAATTTCATCACTTAGAGGTTCACCAATCAGTTGCGTTCCAGCGCTCGGAAAATCCAAGAATCAAATTACTGAAAAAAAAAATACATACTAATCGATTTAATCATACAATGTCTGCCTACAAACAAGCCGGAATCTCCTTAAACAAAGCCTTAGCCATCGCCGCCAGGACCGTCAGAGCATCTTTGAAGCCAGAAGTCAAGGCTATCGCTGAAAAGAGAGGTGCCAGTGAAGTCAAAGTAATGACCTACGAAAATGGTGTCCAATCCGAACCAAAGCCATTATCCGGTTAAACAACTCACATTCACGACAATGAATCGATTAGATACCATGCAATTGCATAGCTAGAAGCCTAGGGTCTGATGGATCACGGTTTGCATAGTTTCTGATGTTATATACACAATATTCAAATACACAATATTCATGACAAATGGTTCAACTGAAAAAATCTATAATAAATACTATAAAATTAAAATAAAATACCTTATATACATAACCTTTGGTCTAAAGTGTTTCTGAGACCGTGTGCTCTTTGGGCTCCTTATGAAGGGCCTCTTGTGCTTCCATGATTTCCAGAGACAATTGGTTGAGAAGCTGGCGCCTGGTTTCATGGGGTAATTCATACACCATATTTCTTATAGTTTCAACCTCCGATATGTCATCATTCATATCCAAAGGATCTTGCTTCTCTTCTTCTGTTGTTTGCTCAGCAGCTTGCTGGTTGCTAGACTCATCCAAAAGTTTGGATAACTCACTGTTGGGATCACTGAATAGCTCCACAAACCGACCTGCTTCTACCACTTTACCTTTCTTGCCTAGAACGACGACGTTATCTGACTTGGAGATGGTCGACAACCTGTGGGCAATGGATATGATGGTCATTTCACCGCTGAGGGTCAACTCCTTCAACGTCTCATTGATCAAACTTTCCAGCTTGGAGTCTAAGGCTGAAGTGGCTTCATCCAATATCAAAATATTTGGTCTCTTGATCAATGCCCTAGCGATGGCGACTCTTTGCTTCTGTCCTCCCGACAAAGAAGCGCCACGGGACCCAATCACCGTATCGAATCCTTCAGGGAAGTTCTGGATGAATTCAAGGCAGTTTGCTTGCCTGGAGACTTCGATAATATCTTCAAACGAAAGTGCATCGATTTGTTGAGGCGTGAGTCCATAAACAATGTTTTCCAACACAGTCCCACTAATCAAAATGGGTTCCTGTTGGACGATCCCTATGACTTGTCTTCTTAACTCTCGGACCTGGTACTCACTTATATCCTTACCGCCAATCAAAATGGAGCCACTGTCGAGGTTATAAGACCTCAACAATAAAGTGGCTACTGTGGACTTCCCACAACCAGATGGCGCAACAATACAAGTGCTCGACCCAGCTTCCACCTTAAAAGAGCATCCATTGAACACTGGAGATTTTGGTCTACTTGGATAGCTGAATACCACATCTCTGAATTCGATATCTTTGCCAAATTCCCGCTCGATTCTCTTACCTTTGACGGGGTTTACCAGGTCGCCGTGGTCGATCAACTCAAATAATTTCACCCCAGCACCAGCTCCTTTCATAAGCTCCAAGTAGGTGGTGGTTAAACTGTACAAAGCCAGGTTAAAAAGTTCAGAATACATCGTGAAAGCAACAACGTCCCCGGTAGTCATGTAACCCTTGGAGATGAAGTAGACACCCAACGCTACACAAGATAAATATCCCGTGTGGTACAATCCATAGATAGACACCGCATAGTTGGAGTTGGCGAAAGCCTCTTTCTTAGCCACGTTAACAACATTTCTGAGCTGGTTGGAGTACCGGTTCAACTCTTTGTTCTCAGACGTGAACGCCTGAACTAACTTGACAGAATTAAGCGTCTCTTCACTGATCTTGGTCAACCCAGCGGTAGCGTTTTGTAATTTGGTGGACAACTTCCTGATTTTTTCACCGTACCACACAGAACCAAACGTTATGGGAGGGGATATCAAAAGCATAACTCCAAACAACATGGGGTTAATGCTGAACATCATATAGGAGCTGATGAACGCAAAAAGCACATTCTTCAACCCATCAGGCAAATTTCCCGTCAAAGATCTCGACACCACATAAGCGTCACTAGCAAGCCTAGACATCAAATCCCCCACCTTGTGCTTGTCACCATCATAGAATGCAGCGTCGTGTCTCAAGAGGTGCTTCATGACTCTCAATCTTAAACGTGCAACCAACCGTTCACCCAATAACTTCAAAAGCCATATTCTGGCCCAGAAACAAATAGCACTCACTACCATGAATGGGGCCATGAACCCGAAAACACTGGTAGCTTTGTAGCCCCAAATCATGATGTTTCCGTTCTCGTCAAAAGCCTTATCGTTGAAGGCATCGATAGCAGCACCCACCAACTTGACGGCGGCCGTAGGGTATAGCACTGCAAAGAAGATAAATGCTAATGCAATGAGGAAAAGCTTTGTATCTGGAGCCCCTAATTTAAAGATCCGTAGCACCGTCTTGAGGTTTTGCCCGACAGTGTTTTTGTTGGCACTGGCATCGTTGATTGTCTCCTTTGTTTCCGTGTTCCGCTTTCGTTTAGCAACTTCCAAATGCTCTTTTATGGTATCTGATAACTCCTTTGTTTTGGCACTGTTCTCCGCCACTTCTTGTGACTCTGTGGCCTTGGGTGATTCGAGTCTTCTGTGAGAATAGTGGAACCTCCTGTACGGCATGATTATGGCGGTCTTCGATAGAACCGTTGTGGACGACTGGTTTGCATGATTCAATCTTGATTCTGTGATTTCCGTGGTGGGGAACCGATGCAAGTTTCTCAGCACCAACAACGACGAGGATACACCGACCGAGCTTTGGGCCACGAGCCTTGCGGCTGATTGGGGACCCAAAAAAGGCCTTGCCATCAGTAGTATCGGCGATATCATCTGTCAAAAGTGTTAGTGAAGGAAATAGTGAATGGTGGAAAAATCGCGGACAAATTACGGAAAACGTTTGATTGTGTTATATGCATAGATACCGATAAGTGAGGCTTCAGGGCCGTTTGAAGCACATTGGCGCACATTGTGGGACTGCATCACAGAAAAGGTTTGAGTTTGGTCGTAACAGGTATGAGTTTACGTTCATGTCTCACGGTCGAAATAACTCTGGATCATATGAGTCTCAGACTCTGGGTACTCTTTGACGTCAACTTTTTCACCGCTCAAAATCGTGTTCGCTTGGATATACTGCTTCCTGGGGAGCTTATTCTTCAAAACAACGTCCCTGAACTTGGCGTATTCGTCGGTGACTTCGGTCATCTTGTTGTAGAAAGCGGTTCCTTGGTCAACATCAGCTGTGCTCTTGTACACATGCAATTTCAATAAGAATTCGCCCAAAGCTTCAACGGCGACGGTTCTGAGCTTGGACTCGTCGACTTGGAGTGTTAAGTCCAGGTACTCCTTCTCATCGGTGTAGGCCAACTTGCACACACCAGCATCCACCAAACATTTCAAGATTCCGAACCGGGCACGCATATGAGCCTGACCCCATGATTTGGAGGCCGGATCCCAGAATTCCAACCCTACCAATCCAGCACGCCCCATGTAGATGGTTCCTGTGACGAGCAACTCATCTATGTCCTTAGGATCAGTGAAACCGAAAATAGGGAACACTTCATCCGGACATTTCAACAGCAAGTAAATGGCCACCAACTCAGCCCTACATTCCTCATACGATCCTGCGGTGACACCGAAAAGGGAACCCCAGGAATCCGTGGGGCTGTAGTAACTGGTGGCTCTTTTGTCGGACTTCTCGAAGTTGTACACGCCAACTTCGGTTTCTTGTAACAATTTCCCACTACCGTGACCTAACAATTCGTGTAAGCCAACTTGAACTTCAAAAGCGTCGTCTCTCCATTTCTTGAACAACTCTTCATACGCAGGGTCTAAGAACTTGATCTGCTCTTTCTTCTTAGGATTCTTGGGGTTGGCAGAGACAACGTTCCCCAAAGAAACATTTTTAAACCCATAGTTCAACCGCACATCATCGTAGTTGGGAATATTGATACCAGCAGGGATTCCGGAGTTGGCAAAGGTTAAAACTTCCAAAGAAGTGAAATCTGGTGGGTTGAACTGATCTTTCTCGTAAAAGGAATCCCAAGGCAATTCTCCAATAAGGGTTCCAGCGCTATTGACCAACACCGAGAATTTGGCGGTCCGATCTTTATTGACCATGGCAACCAACCCTTCCCATTCTCCACGCACTCCCGAAGGGTCTCTGTATGTTTCAATGAATCCAATGTTGGACTCCACCTGCGGCTTGATATCTTTAACCCATTCAATTTGAGACTTTTTGTGGGCATTCATAGACCCGGTTTTAAACGCCTCGACGTAGTTCTCCAATAATTTCACTTGGGTTGCGTTGGCAGCAAATTCTTTTGCCTTGGACAAGTTCTCTGCGATGTGCTTGAACTCATCGGAGTGGTCTCCGAACTGTATCACCACTTTTTTCCCGCCGGTAGTCTCGATTGCAGACTCGGGGTAATATCCGGTGTTGTTAGTGGTGTCAGCACTGGCAACATGAACCACAAAGTCTCCGGTGTCGGTCTTTTCCACTCTGGTGTTTTCAGGCATAACCCCATGGCTGGCCAAAGCGGCATTGACTTGCTCGGCATCGTCTTTGGTGACGACGTTTGATCCCACGTAGTACGACGATAGTTGCCCTTCCTCAGGCCATCCCAACAAACCGACTTTGGTGTCGTAGATAGCGTCCTTGACCTTTTCGTAGAGATCTGTTACAACATTATTATCAACTTTACTGATCAACTGGCTGAAAGCTTCCTGGGAGAATCTAGGAATGAACTTCTTGTCGCCAAAAGACTTGTAGTTCCCTAAATTCGATAAGAACTGAGAAGCGTACTCGAGGTAAGCCACCGTATCGATGCTATTTCCCAATTTGGCAGCGTACTCTTCGTTGGAGGTGGGACTTCCCAACGCCTTGTGTACCGAGAGGATCAAGTCGTAAATATTCTCGCTTTCTGGCGACACAGAACGGAGCACCACCCTTGTACCCCAGAAAGACGCCTTCGATAAATAATGGGCGTATAATTGAGCGTTGGAATCGAGAGCATCAAAATGCTTTTTGGCTGTCAATGTTACAATCGGTGCCTCGGAGTCTGCCAAGAATGTAGACGACATATTTCAATATTTGCAAGGCCTGAATAAAGTTAGGTTAGTGTTGATGGGTGGCTTTTCTAAACTTTATTTATTCGCAAAATATCCCACACCAAAAAACTGGAAACAAAAACTTGGTGCCTTTTGTGTATAAGGACAACACATAATATAAGTGCCAAAATGCCTTTAAGCCCCACCACAAATGGCACGGAAACGCCCAGTGGCCAAGTGGCTCGTGTGCAGGACCCAGATGCTACCAATGCTCCTGAAAATGAACAAGATGACTACGACGAAGAAGAGGACGAGGATTATGATCCAACCGCCAAAGTCGCCGATGACGCCGCCGCCGCCGTGCTGGATAGCGACGACAGTGACAAGGAAGACGTGCCCGACTACTCAGGGATAGGGTCGGCCACCACACAGGTACGAACCCGTAACCAGCGGTACCAAGAGAAGGAAAGCGACAAAAAGAGGCCCGATAGCCATATTATAGGAGAGGTAAGCCGAGACATTGACTTCAATGCCGTTTTCGATGACTTGAAGCAGAGGAGTGCACAAGGAAAGCCCACAGACTGGGCCGAGATATACGGCCATGAAGTCGACGACCACGAAGGTGGCAATAAACCTATAAAAGAAGTGAAGGAGCCAGAAACCGACCTGTTGGGGAAGCCGTCTAAAATCACCATCAACACATCATACACATTCGCAGGGCGAGTGATCACCGAGTCGAAGGAGGTGGACGTCGACTCTGCCGAAGCCAAGGCGTACATGAACTCCACCGCAGGCATTCGGTTGCAAAGTGGCCTCCCACTGAAAAGCAATAAATCGTTTGTGCCGGTGATACGAACGGTGGCCGGGTTCGATGAGCCATTGGAACTCAAAATCAAATTGAAGAGGCCGTCGTTGATCGACAAGTTCAATGCCACCCAGGGCAATAAGTTCCAGAAGCTTTCCACCCTCGAAAAGTCCCGTTTGGACTGGGCCAGTTATGTGGATACGAATAAGATCAGTGATGAGTTGAAGTCCCATAACAAGGATGGGTTTTTGGAGAAACAAGACTTCCTTGGCCGGGTGGCCGCCAAACAAGACCAGAACTACGAGAGTGCCCGGGAAGCCGATAGGATCAAGAGATGGCAAGAACAGCAGAAGCAGGCCTAGCCCACATTCCACCAGCATATGTACAATTATCCACAAATAAATACCATAATCCATTGACTAACAGAAACAGTGAGAAAAAAAGTCTCAAAAAACCGATGGAAAAAAAAACATCCATTTCATCCATTTTTTAATATTTTTCTTCAGTAGTTTATAACCAGTTGACCATGTCATCCAACAGCAACTTGAAGCGGAAGAACGAAGATTCCGAAACTGCTAGTGACGATAATTCCAAGAAAAGAGTGGCCTTGGATAGCGAGCAATTGGAAGAGTCAGTAAAGCTGGACGAGCATCCAGAACAAGAACCAGAACAAGCCCCAGAGCCACCAGTTGCCGCCACCGAACATACGGATGCCGTGAGTGAATATGACCCTTCCGTACCTGTCCCAGAGCCCGTGGGAGAACTGGTGGAAAGTGCCGAACAAGCGCCAGTGCCAAATGACGAGCACGACAAGCAAGAAGAAGACACAAATGATGCAAGCCAAGACGACGACGAAATTGAAGTGCCCCAGTACGAAAAAGAGCCTGGTGAAGAGGATGAACCACAAGTGAAAGAGCCACACCAGAACGAGGAAAGGGCCAGGCTCATAAACGAAACATCACCTAAGCCAGGACCTTCGTCTACACACCAAAGAGAAAAGGAAGATCCCACCACCGTGCTGTTCAGAATGTACTGCCCTGTGAAAGAAGCCGGATCCATTGTTGGGAAAAAGGGAGAGACAATCAACCATATAAGGGACAAGGCCAATGTGAAGGTGTTTGTGAGTGAAAACATCAAGGGAGTGCCTGAGAGAATCGTCACTGTTCGGGGATCTGCAGAGAACGTTGCCAAAGCGTTTGGATTAATTGTGAGAGCAGTGTTGGACGAGCCTGAAGACCAACCTTCCACTATGGACAGCAAGAGCTACGATTTGCGTTTGTTGATTCCTCACCCTTTGGTGGGGTTCCTCATTGGTAAGCAAGGAAGCAAGTTCAGGGAGATCGAAGAGAACTCTGCTGCCAAATTGAAGGCTGCCGAGTCTCCCTTGCCATACTCCAGTGACCGTATTGTGTTGATAAGCGGGGTCAGTGATGCCATTCATATCGCCGTGTACTATACAGCTCAGGTGGTGCTTGAACACAAAGACGTGTTGCAACAACACAAAATTGTATTCTACAACCCAGCCAATTATCAACCAACCACAAATCCGGTAACTACCTTAACGGGGATGAGCCCACCTCCTAATAATATCCTGCCTATCGGTCAGATGAACAACATGCAGCCTCATGCTATGGCTGGGGGCATGAACAACTTGAATAATATGGATGCCATGAATGCTTTGAATGCTTTGAATAGTTTGAGTAACATGATGATCCCACAGAACAATAACATGATGATGAACCCTATGGGAGCACCACCACCACAGATGGGCGGCCAGTTGGGCCAGATGGGCGGTCAAATGGGCCAGATGGGCGGGCCTCCACCTCAAATGGGTATGCAGAACCCGCAGAGTCCTTATGCCAACCAAAGACAGCCTTATAACAACTACCAGTCAATGTACCAACCTCCTGTAAGCCACCAGCCTGCATACAATAATCCTAGACAACCCATGAATGTGCCTCCTCAGCAGCCATACACCGATGAACACGGGAACAACATGATTGGGGAAGTCTTGACCCACCCTCCTACACAAGCTGCAGGAGACAAGTTCAATCAAGACTTGTATGTGGCCAACCACAGTATTGGTTCTGTTATTGGTAAAGGTGGGAACAATATTAAACAGATCAGAGAGACCTCCGGATGTACATACGTGAAAATCGAGCCCGATCGTGGCCAAACGATGTTGCTCGGTGGAGGAAAAGGTATGGTGAATATGAGAAAGTTGACATTAACAGGGACCATGAGTGCCATTCAAACAGCTATCTATTTAATCAACCAGAGAATCAACACCGACAAGGAAAGAAACTTTTAATAAGGGTCTTTTACTAAAAGAGGCTGATATTGTACTATATTGTATCGATTCATTGAGTATATAACCTTTAAGTCGACTCCAAAGAATAAAGCTATATAATCAATAAAAGTTGGTAATTTAGTCTATAGTCGTTACCCAAGCGCAATAAGGTTGATACTTTAGTCTATAATCGTTACCTATAATAGAATGATATAAATATATAATTAACGTCTATGCTCATATCCACGGCTTGACCCCCATACTCGTAAGAAGCATAGTGAAGCCGCTCAATAATCCTTCTCCCAACACCAATCCACTGCTCAAAATCACCATATTGACTTTCCGTTCGCCAGCGTTGCCCACGGTACTGTGTCTCATCCACAAATAAGCCACGACTCCTCCTATAAACCGGGCAAGGGTGAAGTTAGGCGTATTATAGATCCCAATCCCTACGGCGACCCCACTAGGTAAGTAAGTTAACCGGCTGTAGTACTGGCTCTGCTTGGGCACCAAATTCTTGAGCAACGAAATGACGCCAAAGACGATTCCAAAAACCAAGGCAAAGATCCAGCTATGTGAAGGTAAGCCTTCGCCGGTGACCAACCGGGCACAGTCCACCCAAATGACAGCGGTGGGGATCCGGAACATCTTACTGGGAATTTCATAAACCGAATTGTAAACTTTGTACATGATACTACTCAAGAAAATGGAGTAGACAGTTCCAATGAGCTGAGCAATGAACTGGGCCGTAGGTGAAGCACCCAACAAATGGCCAGCCTTCAAGTCTTGCATGAGATCTCCGGCTTGCTGGGCGCCAGCCTCGGCAATACCTCCTGCAATCAAATTGATCAATATTTTGGAGGGATGGCTTGAAGGCACCACAAACGCAAATATCAACTGCGATAATTTGCCTATGCCACTGACGGGGTTCAAGTCTGTCTCTCCCAAAGCCCTCACTGCTAGCACCGAGAACATTAGTGCCAAAAACACAGCAATAATTATGGTGTACAAAGGCACCAATTCGCCAAAGATGGATTTCAAAGCCAACGAGCAAATAACAGTGGATACAAGAATCCCAAAAACACTGGTCTTGTCACTGATCAAGTACTTCAGGTCGATGTCCTCTATCTCCGAACTGGACTTGGACACCTCGTCGGAATCACCCTGCATCAACGGCTGGTACTCCGGTTTACTGCTTCTTTTGTATAGTCTGTGCAAAGACGACAAAGTCACCACCACCAAAGACACGAGTGAGTCACTGATCATGATACTCAAACTGACCCACATTATCCAGCCCTGGCCTCCCTGTTTCCAGTCATCTACATCCCCTGGTGCCCAGCCTTTAAACTTGGCCAACGGAGACAAGATCCCCCACCCCAAAATGGCCCCAAAAAGCATGTACGACACCGTAGGCAACCCCATGATGATCCCCTGCCCTATATACGCCGGAGAAGGTTGGAAATTCCACAAGTACACCGCCGAAGCATTGGTCCCGAATATAGGCAAGTTCTTGAGCACCGGAACAAAGAACGAAGCAATGGTGTAGAACGCAGACACCGAGAACGTGATGACCAACGACCTGATGTTGGACTTGTACTTGGAATTGACCACCTCCACCGAACGCTCTTCCAGTGGCTGCTGTGGGGGAAGAGGCTGCTGTTGCTCGGCGTCTCCCAAGGTCAATTGGTCCAGGGGCTCAAGGTCGTCTTTTTCTGCAATATTGGTGCCGTGCAACACGGAAATCAAGATCCCCGTAGCACTGCCTGAAGGAAACGGGAGGTTTTCCTTGATGATCACCTGCTTCCTCAAAGGAATGGCAAAGAACACCCCAAAGAACGCCAACCCCGTCGACCACACTATCAAATCATACAATGTGAACTTTAACGGTCTCCCCAATCCGGACTCTTCAGCCGTCAAAAACTTCTCGATAGCTGGGACAATACCGATCAAGCCGTATGCCAACGGCCCCGTGCCCACCGCCACTGCAATACTCTGCACGTAGACGTTTTCCACGTCGGAAAAATCGTTCAGTATGGGCGATAACTTGAATATGGCAAACCCCAAGAGCGCTGAGGGCAACGACATCATTGAAACCCAGCCCGTTTGCAACCCAAACTGGAAATTGGAGATGAGCACCACCGACCCGATCACCAACCCGGCCACCGTCCCTCGGAGTGTTACTTGCGGCAACGAAGGCTTCAAATTCCACGGTACCATCTGCTTCGAGTCCATTTGCACCTCTAGCTGTGTGTCTTCGGTCATCTCACGTGAACACTTGAAAAATCCCACTGTATTGCTGCTGTACCGTCAATGGTGTACTTCAAACACTCCACGAACACACTAAAGGGCTTTCGTAAAATAGCAAATGGTTCAAAAGAAAAAGTTGCTATAAAAAAAAAACTAGTGGTGGATTATTAGTCAAATTGGAAATTTGATTTGTCTTACAAATGATATGGATTAACCGCAAAAATATGCCGTATCAAGAAACAAAAGTACAAAAAACAAAATAATCAAACGGAAAAAAAAGTTGGTTTCAACAACGCTGGACCTGACAGATGAGTAAGCTTTAGCAGTGTGTTTGGCTAGAAATGAGGGGAGCGATGGGGCAAATTAATAATTTTAAAGGCCTAGTCTGCGAGGTTGAGGTATTTGTCATGGACTTGAGCCGTTTTTTAAGGTTAGATGAAATTACAGAAGAGTCGTGTATGTACCGTGAAATAGGCCTGATAAGATGGGCTGGTGAAGGTAAGTGGAGTGTGATGGAAAAGTGGGTGGTTTTCATAATTAGTCGTCGTCGTCAAATAACATGTAGTTTAAGATATCGCTCAAGGTGATAACGGAAACCAACCTGGTTTCGTCATCGACGACAAACAATCTGTGCAATCTGGATTTCCTGATAGTATCCATGATGGTGCTCAATCTGTCGTTGACTGTACAGGTATGGACACCTTCGAAATCGTCTGCTCTTCTGAACAAGGCGTCTCCAATGGTTAAGTCCAAGTCGGTGTAAATTCCTCCCTTCACCAAAGTCAAGACATCGTATGCTTCGTACACATTGATGAGTTTCCCCTGTTCGTCCACTACCGGGATAGAAGACACAGAATTTTGCGACAACATATGGATTACTTCGATCACCGGCGTCTTCATGGTGCATGTACTGAGTTGTTTGGATAAATTCAAGGATTTGATGTCTCTGACGGGTTTCAACAACATCTTGGTCTCTTTACAGTTCAAAGCCACGAACTTCAAGATTCTGTACTGTGTTAACACCGAAACCACAATCTCCCTATGAGTCTTTTCATCCTCGTCGATCAAGGGGATTCTCCTAGACCTGGATTCAATCATCTTCACACAAGCTTCGTATAACGATTTGAAAGGGTGGATGGAAATGGTCTCTATTTGGTCGACCCCTAACGACTGTTCTATGTCTCTTAACCCATTCAACGTCAATTGGTCCACCAAATCCACCTTGTCGGGAAACTGAAAGTAGTATTGGATGACATTGATAAAGTCTGACGACGATAATAAACCAGCAAATCTCGACGTCTTGCTGTTCCACAAAGGTGCAGACACAATATTATTCTGCAACAAGATATTCAACGATTTCTTCACGAGCAACGTTGTGTCCAATACCACCAACCTGTAACTGACCGGCAACACATCATATGATGTTTTGGACTGTAAAAACAACCGAATGGCCTTGATACCTAACTTTTGATCCTGGTCTATTTGTTCAGGGGTAAGCCCACTTATATAGTCGCTGGGCGTTACGCCCGATGGTGCAGATTGTATGCTAGTTTCAGCCATATCAATGTGTTCAGATTTGTGCTGCAAATATACCGACTTTAACACTGGTAAATTGACCTTTTAGCAGTCCGTTGGTTGAAAATGTGTATTATATGTGTTAGTTTCGGGGTCTTTTTTTTGGTTCTACGAGCGCGGCAACTGTTGAAAAGGGGTCGTGTCCAGCCAAATGGGAGTGGGTGCTGAAGCTTGATTTGTTCCCACACTTTAGGCCTAAACCGCTGCTGGTGACCCCAGTCTGGGGTGGTCGCAGCTTTTTTGTGATGGGCAACAGGGTCCTTGAAGTTTTCCTGTTGTTGTGGTATGCATTTTGTCGGAGTTGCTAATAGGGAACAGACTTGAGGTTTGTTCACAAAAAAAAGCTTACCCTGTCGAAAACACAGAAGAAAGCTACCGGACGTGACCACAGAATCTTTTATTATCGAACTCCGGTATCCGAAGGAACTTCCCGTGCCAAACGTTCCTAAGAACCAACATTGAAAACAAGGTGGTCCCTGCCTTTTGTTGTGGTATGCACACGACCCATTGAAGTGGCTGGACACGACTTTCCTCTCAGATGCAGCCGTCCCTTCCTATGGAGATATAGAGATATGCAGTGGCTAATAAACGTGTATGAAAATCTATCTAAAGTCTCTATAACACCCGCGTCTAGGCCCATCTCCCCAACAAGGCCATGAGCCCTGCCCCGAAGCAAACCACAACGTAAGCGGACAACATTCGTTTAGTTCCTCCTTCACCTTTAAACTGGTCTGAGTATAAGAATTCGTGGGCCAATAGTTCCACGAGACCGGCATAGATCAAGATCCCGGCAGAAATGGAATCAAACACCCCATTGGTGATCAACGCAGTTCTAGACCCTGGTGAGTACGACGTCCGAACCCCCAATCCTATAGCGATCGCAATGGGAGTGGTCAACCCGTAAAGAATACCAAATAAGTAAGGCAAATAACTTTTATCCTTGGGCCAGGAAGTCCCGGCAATTCTTGTACCCAAACCCAAGCCTTCGAACATTTGATGGAACACAACCACTACGTATAAAGTCTTAAATTCTTCGCCTGAAACCGACAACGTCAACCCCACGAAAACAGAGTGGAAAATGATCCCGAACTCCAACACCACGGTACTGACCAACTGGCCGTAATACTTCTCTTTTTCGACTTGACTTAGCGGTGTGTTGAGGTTCTCGAGGTCCTGGTGGTCGTTGGCGTGTTTGAAGTGGTCGGGAAAAGGTTGTAGTTGAGATTTGCCCGTAGAAGTCACCTGGCGAGTGGCTTCCAGGTCTGCAACGATTTTATTTGACTTTGACTCGACCTCCTCTTCCGAGTACTCATCTTCGCTGACCCTCTTGCTAGTGTACATGCCCTCGTCCCCAAAATGGGAATGGCTGTGTCCTCCTTCTGAACTGAACCCAGCTATTTTTTTATCGACGTAGTTAAACGCAAGCAATTCAAAGAAGAAAAGCGTGAAGAGCGACATCAACGCAATCCCATACGCCCATGGGTAGTCGACAAATGTGCCCCCAAGGCAGTCCTCGGACAAGTTGTCGTTTGCGGGCTCCAATAAATGGATAAACGCCGTTGCCACTATGACCCCCGTGCCAAAGTACTTGGCCCCGAAGAACAACCAAGACGGCATCTTGAAGAACGAGCCTCTCAAGGAAAGAATGGGAAAAAACGCCCCGAACGTAGACGTTACAAGGACCACAAACACTGCCGAAATCCGGGCCCCCATAAGGCTGCCGTCGTAGTCATTTCCTGACTCACACGAATCTCTTTTGGTCAACTGACTAATATCTTTGAAAGCGTATTCCATGTCTAGGATGATGCTATGTGTGAATTAGAACGAAATTAATGGAAGGAGAAAATGCAAACGGACGATGTGTGGAGGTTTATATATGCAAAAAGGTGATAAATAAAAGAAGGTAAAAACGGAAGGAATTAGTTGGTAACCATTATTGTATTTTGAGGCTCTTCTCGATAACTTGCAAGGTTTCGAAAATGAAAAAGTGACACAAAACCGCTATAGCTGAGATCTTTAATTTTAGATAATTCTTAGATGGAAGCACAGGTTGACACAAAAAGGTGGACACAAACCAGTCGGTTTGGGTTTGCAGCATAAGGGGGCAGTTTGGTGATGCAACACGATGGAGCTTGGCTATTGTTTTGCCAAGGGTGGGCTTTTGTGGATATTTTTGGCAGCGATTGGCTGGCCCCACCTTGTAGGTTAGTTTATTGGTTGGTGCACGTCTTTGTCCATCAGGGTGTAATTTGCAACCAACAGGGTTTGGAGCTAGGTGTACTGAGCAAATAAGAGCACGAATTAGTAATACAAGACTGCATTCAATAACTAGACATACATACAAAGCCAATGTAGCAACGGTCACAAGACGTCCTTCTGTCGCCATTGGTCTAGCGGCCGCTATTTCTTCTAAAACTTGCACCACTTCCAGCCCACCGACGTGTACCTCGCCACGATCCACAGAACCACCGACGCCGCCGCAATGGCCCCATTGAACAACACGTAGTTCCTGTAATCGGTAAGTGAACGGCTTCCCAAAACCACAGACGTCAAGTACATTCCCAAAATCGTCAAGAACGCCAAAAAAAAGTATAAGGTTCCGTACACTCTTCCAAACTTGTCAACGCTGCAAATTTGGGAGGTGGTTGCCGGAATTAACGATACGGTGGCCGACGTGGCGATTCCGAACAACACGGCAAAAGCAAAAAGTAACCTTATATCGCCTTTTGCAGGGAGCCACAACCCAAACACCACTATGGTGGTGAGGACGGTAAACGCGATCATAACGTTGAAGCGGCCATACCTGTCGGCCAAAACACCACTCAAGAACCTCGAAGGAATCCCACACACGTTCACCAACGTGATCAACAAGTAGGAGTCGGAGTGGCTGACACCGTGGTCCAAACCGTACGACGTCAAGTACGTCAAGGACGAAAGAGAGTTCAATTCCGCCAACCAGACGCCAACTACCAACCACACGAACCGGACGTCTGTAACAAAACTCAAATCCACAGACCCCTTGAAGAAATCCACCAAGGTGGTCTTCAACTTGTTGGCCTCCTGTGGCAGCTGCTGGGGCTCGTCCACCGCCAACTCGAACTCCGATATCTCAGCTTCAGGTGTGAGGGGCCTCTTTTTGTTGGGATCCACTTTCCTCTCCCTGATCAACAAGATGGACACGGACATGCAAAACAAGCAGATGAACCCCAAGATCCGGATGGCCCACTTGAACCCCACCTGATCGTACAATTTCTGAAGCATCACCGCAAAAATAGAACTCCCTATCAAGCCCCCGATGGTCCCTACAGAACAGGCAAACGCCCTTTTCTTCAAAAACCAATGCGATAACACGCCGATCAAGGGTGCCATTCCCATGGAAGTGCCGATGGCAGTGGTAATGCCGAAACTCAAGATGAAGTGAGACAATTTCGTACTCTCAGCAGTACAGAAAAGCCCCACCGTCATGAACACCATAGAACCTATTAGCAATTTTCTAGCACCGTACCGGTCGAACAACTCGCCAAAGAACATGCCGCCCAAGTACATGACCCCCAAGTGCAACGTAAACACCCACGAGACACTGGAGTCCTTGACATTTTGCAACTGGTGAGACGAAACATAGGACTCGATGGCCCCCAACGAGTTGGCGATGCCGAAATCAATGATAAGGCCACAAAAAGACCCGGCCAACGTAATGTACGCATCCCTGCCGCCGTCTGGGAAGTCGTGGGGGTTGATTTCAGACTTGTACATGTGGTTATCGGCCTCGAGTGTCTGCTCCTTTATATCTTGGAGTTTGGCACGCTTTTTCAACGACATTGTTGCAGCATGTGCTTGAGGCTCATACGAGCTGCCTTCTTCCATGGCGCCGATATCGTCCTGGCCAGTGGTCTTTGCCCTCACTGGCACCTCTAATGTAGCTGTAGGCATTTCTTAGTTGTACTCCTTTTTTTCTTCGAAGTTGAATGCTGTGCACAGTTGATTACTCATGGGGCCGCAACAATTGAAATATTCCGGGCCATCGCCGTTTTATGCAGTATGCTTATCGGGAGCGATTGTCGGGGTAGCCAACGGAGGGAAGGGCGTAGCGACAAGGGAGAAAGTGCCTTTTTTTTAGAACAGTGGTTGTAGCAAGGACGGCTTGTGGGAAATTGGCTGCGTCAAGTGGCCTCAAGAGAGCTGTTGGTGGGGCAGCCGTTATGGTGGCCGATATGTTGGGGTCACGTGACGTTTGTATTTGGCTCCTGCTAGCACATGGCAGCGGTAGCGGGTTGAGGTACCAAAGACAGGGGGCACGGGCTGGGGGCCTTTGGGAGTACAATGGGAATACCTTGGGTTTGCGTGCTTGTACCACATGACAATTTTTGGCAACGGTGCTATGCACTGTGTTGATGGGTCTGTAGGTGCAAATAAAATTACACGCACCAGAAAATACAAAAGGTGGTTGAAAACAAACTATGAGTGATAAAGAGATCGAAATCGGAGACGCTGCAGCAGCCGGTGAAGGCAGTGAGTTAACAAAGGAGGAAAGACTTGAAGCTGCCAGAAAGAAGTATGAGGAATTGAAAAAGAAGAAGAACAAGAAGGCCAAGAAGAAGGCCAAGAAGAAGACAGAGACCGATGACAGTCCAGCGCCAGAGGGCGAGAACGACGAGAATGACGAGAATGCCAATGAAAATGAAAATGAACTAGACAACGACGATAACAACGATGGCGGTCTGGGGAACGTGGATATTGGGAGCGGCCAGCATGACGAAAAGACAGTTGTTGAAAGTGAAGCTGCGGTGAAGCTGGATTCAAAGGAGCTGGATTCAAAGGAGGAATCAACAGAGTTGAAACCAACCGATCAAGAGTCAACAGAGAAACCAACAGAACTGGAACCAAAGGTGCCGGTCCCAAGCACAGAAACTGCGCCAAAAGACCCAGAACCAAAACTCGTTGATTCCAATTCTCCAAAGCAACCGTCCGTGGAACAGTCCTCTGCGGCCACGCCCTCGGAGATCATTACCCCCTCCGATGTACAACATTTCAAAGACACCATAGCACAGCAGGACAAAACCATCAAGAAGTTGAGAGACGAAAACACCGACTTGAAACTAAGCCAGATGGACATGTCAGATAAAATAGTGCAATTGGAGTCGCTCATACAGACTCTCAAGCAAGGTGGTTCTGGCGCAACGGCCGTGAATCTGCCACAGCTTGAACTGCCAAAGAAGAAAATTGAGCCGGCTAAACCTGTGTTCACCTCCAATGAATATGCCAGTGGTTCGCAGCCTGCATTTGCAGACTTTGCTAAAATAAGTGATTTCAGAGAACGGTTGATGGTCTGGAAAAACTGGCAGGTCAACATGACCAACTGGAACAGCACATACGCCACTGAAAAAGTTGTCCTCTGAAGAAATTTTGTTATTGTTTGTCTATTTACATGGCCTCGATAATATATAAACCATCACTCTACTTGATCCGGCATAACACAGTCCCACTCAAATGCTTTTTGGCAGCCTCCTGCACCTCCATGATTTCGCCGGCGTCCGTTTTAATGAACACACATTCGGCGGGCTGCAAAGGCTGCACAATCGCCACAGGGATACCCGATGCCAAAGCTTTGATTTCGGTAGCACTGAAATGAACCTTTCTATTGGGCTTGGAAATCAACGAAAAGTCCCTTATCACCGGCAAGTTGTTTCTGTACTTCAATCCAAGCCATAACTTCCTGCTGCTGATGTTGTCTGGAGTCACTTCCACCGGGGTCTTGTCGGGTCCTGCGACTGACCCTCTTTGCACGGATGAGATGAAACCTTCTTTGTATAATAAGAACGACAACTGCAAATGCAACCGCGAAAATGGCACCGATGTGGTGGCCAAGTTGATCCTCGTGCAGTTCTTCAAATGGGCGCCAAAATTGGCTAACTGAACCAACGACATGTGGGTGTTTGTGAAGTGTTAACGGTGTAAGAAAAAATTTAGCGATTTGATGAAAATTTGGAAAAAATAGTGAGAATGGAAAACTGGAAAATCGTGCGACCAAAATTCTTTAGTTATAGCTGCAATCGATGTGGAAAGTGTTCGGTACCGGGAATATTGCTGCCAGAAGGGCATTTGTGTGTCGTCCTGTGGCCAAAGTGTCCAGTGGTTTTTTTGGAGCCAGGTTGTATTCCAGTAGGCCCCAATTTGAGTCCAAAAACAAGAAGGAGCCTCGGATAAAGTATTTGTTTTATGTGTTTCTTCTTTCCAGTGTGACGTTGTACTTTGGCGGTAAACGGGTGGATAAGAAGAAGGTCAAGACAAGTTTTGGAAGCGACAAGGAGTTGGACGAGTATGAACAAGCGACGGGGATCAAAAGACGGACCAAATTGATTCTGGGCGAAAATGTGCAGAAATACAAGTTTTATGGAGTGCCATACACCACCGACGACAAACTTGTGGAAAATGTGATCAAAAGCCTCGGGGATACCAAGGTGAAGGTATTGGACCCCGCGGCTTTGCTTGAGCGAGAAAGGAACGACGAATCCAGACGGTACTCTATTTTGCTTCAGGATTTGGAGCAAAAGAACAAACCAATTCCAGCTGGGTTGATCACCGCCATATTGAAGCAAGAAATTGCATTTTACATAAACACGTCGCAGGGTATCTATGATACCAACTTTGTGTTGAAAAACTACCCCCAAGACACTCAAGAGGCGTCTAAGTTTGAAACTGATGTTGCCAACTTGGAGAAATTGGTGGTGGTGAAACACGACCTCGAGCTGTTGGGTCAAACCGATGTCGGCAGAAACATCAGCAACGTAGTGTCGTACTTCGAAACCGTGGACAAGTCACAAGTGTTAGAATCCCCTGAGGATTTGAACTAAGCTTCACTTCAAGCTCAGCAACAACTGTAAATAGCCATACAATGAAACGAATTGCATATTCTCACACAAAATACTCTTCGGGTGTCAAGAACTTGATGTTGATATTCTTTGCAAATACTTTGTCACTATCCAGGAAGTCCCCTGTTCTTCCGGCGGCATCCCCCACGTAAAAGCTCTGGTCATAGTCTATGTTCTTGCCAATAACCTTAGTCAATTCAGTCCACATTCCTACCTGGGGCTTACGCATGTAAAGATGGAGCTCTTCTGGTGACTTTTTCACTTTGGCCTTTTTGCCCCTTGGCATCCCTGGCGATGCAAACACCACGGGTCTAAACTGATCTATATCCTTAGCCACATGTGCCACTATCTGGTCCACTCTGCCCTTGAAATTTGTGTATGACTTGGAGTCTGCTTGTGACACAAACACCGCTCCTTGGTTTGTGAATATCACAGGTAAAAACCCACTTTCTGCCACCTTTTTGAGCTGTGGCACCACCTTGTCGTTGAATAGCACCCAGTCGCTTGAACCTCGGGCAAAAGTGGCCCCAGATTTGGTTCTTATCAAGGTTCCATCGAGATCGAACGCTGCTACTTTCACTGGCTCTGCCATTTCAATTTCAGGCGTGTTTGACACGAGATGAGTACCAGATATTCTCCAGTTTTCGTTAAAGTTGGCACTCGCATGGAATGGCCTCACCAAAGGCTTCAGAACCGTGCTGGGTTCTTTCTTTGAGAGGATTGAAACTATATCTCTTTTCATTATGTGCAACATGCAGAGGAAACAAAACGCGATTCGATCCAAAAAAATAGATGCAATCTTTACAAGATGGCAGGCCAGGACAAAGATCAGTATGGGCGAAAGACGTGGGATCTAGATGAATACGCCCGCAAAGCGACACGTCCTAAAGGTGAACAGAATCTGGCAGCGGCAGCTACTCACCAGCTCGCAAACGACAAGTCTTCGAGTCACACAGTGCACCGGCAGAAGCTTTTGAGCAGTCTGATAAATGCCATTAATAAACACACATTGATTAGCAGCAGTGCTTCAGAGAAGAACCGCCGGTTTGGGTTCACGTGCCCAGTGTGCCTTTTGTCTTACAAGGACAATATGGCTTTGATAGACCATTTCAATTCGCCCCAGCATATTCAGAAAGTGACAAGCCAGGTGATAAGAGACACCGAAGACGAGGAGGAAGAAGATATCTTAGAGGCGGGGATACGACACGCTACGGCCGAAGAAGTGGAGGTGACCTTGGAGGCGTTGTTGCAGAAGCTTTTGCAAAGTTCAGACCACAAACAGACGATGCAACAGCGTATCGAAGCCCGCAGACGTATGGAGGAGAAACTCCAAGAGAAAAAGCGGTTGAAACGAAAGAGGAAGAAGCAGACGAAGGCCAGTGCTTTCGGCGATGATCCGGGGTTGGAATCTACAGACGATATGGCGAAAACCATGGGATTTGCGTCGTTTGGGTCCACTAAACGGTAGGACGTTATAGGTGCTGCATGTCGTTGAATGTCGTTGAATGTCTCTGGTGCAAATGTCGCGCTACCTATCGTTTCCTGTCGTGTTCTCACCCATATTTTTCTCAGTGAAAAAATTCTCATCCAATAAAAACAAGCTCAAAACAACTTACCTATAGGTACAACGTCTTTGCCATGAAATTCACCTTCAAAGTTCCTCTTGGAGGGTTGTTCAAACACAAACCTGCAAAATTCGATGTCGGATTAGAACACACTATCCGTAGCAAATTGGACACGTTGCCCTCAGTCACAAAAATCTATACCAATCCGGACGGAACCCCCAGAGTACCAAGTGATGAAGAATTCAAAACTATCGCCGAATTACAAAACATGTACTACAAAAGAAACCACTCTTCGTGGAACTACATATTACCGGGGATCAAGACGGAAGATTGGAACTTATACAAAGATAATACTCAAGATTTGAAGAACTTTGAATTCGTGACAAAGGATTCAGGTAAAATCATCGACAAGATTCCATACAAAGATGAAACCACCGGGGAATTGAAATGGAAGATTGTAAGGGAAACTTCCAAGGCTGAAGGATGGGAAATTCCTTACTTCTACATTGTGTTGCCAGTTTTCGCTTACTTGGTGTATTCTAAATACACTGCTCAAATGAAACAAAGAGCATTAGAAGGTCCAGACTGGGCAGAGAAGGAATTGAGATTGAGAGCCATGGAAGAGCACTTCCACGGAGACACTGAGAAGGCCAAGGAATTCTTGAGCAATGAAGGTAAATCTGCCAGAGAAATCAAGGATAGAGACGATCAAGTTATTGCCAGAATCTTGGGTGGTGATTATGAAAAATTGACTGAGTTAAAAAAGAAATTGCCAGCAGATTTGATTCCAAAAGAGGCTGAAAACCCTATCCTTAAGATCTAGTATCAGAAAGACGATGTTAGCTCCTCTTGTACCATTTTAGCATAAACTACATTTATATTTTTATATTTTTTTATATTTCAAATAGAACAGAAAAAAATATTTCAAACAGAGAAAGAACCTAAGTTTATCATATAGAACGGAAGGGAAACAAGTGTTTTGACGACGATTCAAAAACAATGGATGGTTGTGATAGTAACATTATAACGCATCAAAAGAAAGGCCGGTGTATGAGATGAATAACGAATTCGATAGTGCAATTTTAAATTTGGAATTAGAAGCTCAACAAGTCTATTTCACCATTGTTGTTGTTGCTGCTGTTGTTGTTGGCAGTGGAATTTTGGTTGCCACTACCGCTGTTATTGTGAGTGGAGCCGTTGTTGTTACTGGTGGTATTATTGGAACTGAAATCACCAAAAAGGTCGTCTTGTGGCTTGGAAGCAGTAACTGGAACGGTACCTGAAGCACTTCTGCTTGCGGTTTTGGACTTGGCCGACGAGAACAAGGATGAGAATGCATCAGTGTTCTTGGCTGGAGCGGCCACTTTGTTCACAGATGGACCGGCAGCCGAAGAAAAGCTTCCTGTGTTGTTAACGTTAGGTGCAAACCCTTGTTGGTTGTGTGATTGTATTGGAAACTGGGGTTGTGCCTGGTGTTGAGTCTGTGCTTGAGGTTGGAAAGTCATTGTGGATTGGTACAAGCTCGTTAAATTGTTGATACTGTTTGCATTTCCAGCGTGAGGACCAGACTGGGTGGACACCGTTGGAGCAGATTGGAAGTCGTCAAATTCGTCATCGTCGTCGTCATTTTGAGCAGCGGCAGATGATTGCCCATTGGCGGAGCTGGAGAAGTCCAAGTCTCCCAACAAATCTGGTTCTTGTGGCTGTGGTTTTGACCTAGCAGCATTGACACTGTTGGAAGCAGTGGTAGCTTTAGAGTGTTTTCTACCGCCGGCGGGGGTACCTTCAACGTTATACTCTTCGAAATTCTCAGTAGAAGCACTGGCGCTGTTGGAGTTGTTGTTGCCCTCTCTCTGGTTATATTCATCTGCCGAGTCCCCGTATCTAGCACCATAAACACCTCCATCACCAAACACTCTGTTGGTGAAATCACCATCTTCAAAACCTGGGCCGGTGGTGATGGAAGAAGCACCACCAAACGCAGCTGAAGACACTCCTCCGAACTTCTTGGAGTTATTTCTGGCCTTCTTTCTCTCGTTTCTGATCAGGTTATCATCGTTCAAGAAAGCAATCAAGTTCTTTGCTCTGTTTCTCACATTGATACCTTGATCTCTTCCCTTTGAATCGATATAATGGAACGATTTCAACATTTGAATCAAGGACAAGTTAGATCTGACATCGTCGATGATCCGTTCACTACCGTTCCGGATCAAGTAGTCTAATAATTGTAAAGCCTTGTAGATTTGTCTCCACTCGTTGGCGGCTTTTTCAGTGAATCTTCTGAAAATGAACGAAACAATCTCTTCTCTTTCCCGATAATTGTAGGTTCCTGATGCGATCTGGGTCATCAAGGTGGAGGGTGCACCCCAAGGCTCGTTATTTGTAGCCTCCCGGACTTTTGCTTCCATTTCTGTCAAGTTCATGGCCACTAATGGTATTGTTAGTCAAAAGAACGATTACAAATTGATGTAGCGAGGACCATTGAAAGCCTAATCAATTCGGTCCAACGGGTCCGCTGTCCATATTACATACCGTTTTGTGCTTTACGCACGTACGCCTTCACATCATACAAATTGATGTTCTTTGTGGCGTCTTTAATGAGATCCATGATGCTGTTGTTGACAGTTTTTTTTCAAGGTTGAGATAAATCTCCTTGTGTTCCGTTTCTCATAAGATGGTAGGGGCACGTCTGGTATGCTTGGCCTTTATGAGATGTTTGATTAAAGTTGTTATTCCTTTAAAGGGTGTATGGTGCCATTGGACATCATTGTCAGAGACGGCTCTATTTCAAGCCCTCTTCCGATGCCGTTTGCTGCTAGAAAAACCCCAAGAGACCGTACATTGACGGCCTTTGTCACCTTTGACCTATCATAATTTCCACCACGAGTTTCCTGAAACGTTCAAAACGATCCCACAAACTTTACCATTACGACTTGTATCGCTGGGAATCGGCTTCCAAATTGAGAACGTTCAGCCCTGGTGCTATAGATCAAAGTAGACTACAACAGTAACAGAAAAAGCTTGATCAATGAAGACAAAGCTAGAATGGGGTGCCCAAGGGAATGAGCTCCCTGCGTGGGATAGTGAAAAATTCGATCTGTTGGCCAAATCTTAAGGGCTTATGATTAATAGCATTATTCACGAAGTCGAGTCTTTCATCAAGCTGCACCCAGGCGGATAGGCTTCAATAAAGGCCGGTTTAGGTAAAGATGCAACAGAAGCGTTCAATGGAGCAGTTCATGCACATTCCAACGCAGTACGCAATCTTCTAGCTGGTATGCGTGTAGCGGTTGTACAAGACAGTATCTAACGACACATTCGGCAACCAGCTCCACTGCCTCGAATAAGCGAAGCAGGTGCATGGGAGGGAGATCAAAGAGGCGGAAGAGGATCAGGCTGCCATGGACTAGCTGATATTTATATGTTGAGCCTACTTTTTGTCGTGCGGTTCCCGAAAAGGAACTTTTTGCAGCCTGATTTTGCAGAAGGTTGCATACCTTGTTATGAAATACCAGCACAGGTGATGGGAATCTTGAAAAGTTTCTGTCGTGAGTTACTGCTTTTCTACAGTGAAATAAGAAAAAAGGAGTCGATGGTCTTCAATGAATTAAATACTCTCGCTATAGACGTGCTCAGCCTCATAGTGGAACAAATTTAGGAGGATGCCAGATCGTTGCTTTTGGCTTACCCAAAGTCGGGCCCCATGAAGTTCGCTATTTTGTCCGGCGTTTTGCGGAAACGAATAGTAGAAATGCCCCAACAACTACAGCCAGAAGATATGGAAGAGTTACATTCTTTGGGTGATACTGCTATTGGTGATGATTACATGCTAACCCGTGCATTGAAACAGAAAGAACAAGATCTGTTGCTGGAACACTCTGCCCAACCAAAAGCGGGGGTCAACACTACATTGTTTCAATACGGAAATCTACTGTTGTTCTTTTTCAAGAGTATTGTTGACTACAATGAAGAATATCCCGAGTCACTTGACATAGACGGGTACAATTTGGTGGTGAAAAACGATTTTGCCTTCATGTACCCTGTTATGTCCTCTCTTATCGAGGAATACAATAACCAACGAGCTGCCGCAGGAAAGCCCAAGTTGGGGCTCAAATTGACCATTACCGGTCGAGAGTGTCTGGCAGTGGCTGTTAAATTTGGTGCTCCAACATTAAACATCACTATTGACAGAAAGGGCCAAGATTTTTTTATTGGGGATTCGTTCTTTGAACAATTAGACCAAGTCGCCGTTTGGGACCATGTGGAGCTGCAGTATTTCTCATATGATATGGACTGCGTTGAGTTTCGGTTACCAATTCAAGAATGTCAAAAGCCTTTCAATAGAAGCCCCGGCGGTCCAACTTTGTGCCAATACCGGCACAGAAACACTCTACGTCCGGAGCAATTACATGTACGATGTGGAAATCTTGAAGGGGACCACTGCTAGTTTCAGACATATGGTTTTGAACTTAGACGATACCCATGCAATTTCCAACCATTTTACCAATGTCACTTTCATCGAATGTGTTTGTAATTTCGCCTGGTGGAAGTTTCAGAACCCAGCGGTTCAGTTCTACGATTGCCGTTCTTGTTCGCTCCCTAGAAACGGCCTCGGCCTAAGTTATTCTAAGGACCGATTCTCCGAGGTTTGTCCCCAGCCATATACCTCACTTCTTGATTGGGTAGTGCAACTGTTCCCATACGAAGACGAGGATGTCAGGATAGAACGAGAGAGGATTGAAGAGGAGGAGCGAAAAGAAAGGTTGAGGCAGATTGTGGAAATCGGTCGAGTACGAGAAAGGATTGAAGAGGTACAGCAAAGAGAAACCTTAAGACAGCTTGAAGCAGAAAGGTTGAGAAGACGGCAACAGCGTGAAGAGGCCAGAAGGGAGAAGGTCAGGATAGAGCGAGAAAGGATTGAAGAGGAGGAGCGAAAAGAAAGGTTGAGGCAGGTTGTGGAAATCGGTCGAGTACGAGAGAGGATTGAAGAGGTACAGCAAAGAGAAACCTTAAGACAGCTTGAAGCAGAAAGGTTAAGAAGACAGCAACAGCGTGAAGAGAAAAGAGAGGCCAAAAGGGCCAGAAAAGCCAAAAGGGAGATGCAGGAACGGATACAGGAAGCAAGGGCACAGCGACAAAGGGAAGCAAATGCAGAGCAACAAAGAGAAGCAAGGGCACAGCGGCAGCGACAAAGGAAAGCAAGGGCACAGCGACAAATGGAAGCCCAGGAAAACAAAATTTAGATACACACTCAAGAACTAGATCCACAGTCACACTCCGAGAAACTAGTTCCAGAAGGAAGCTGATCTGAGAACAACGCGCCCCAACGTCCTTGTTCGTGTGTCTACGTTCACCCGCTACTGTGTAATGCGTAAAAATAGCTTAAAATAGATGGCGAAACGTGACTATTGTCATGAGTAACAATGGCATGTTGTCAAACTATGGCCCAACATGGTGATTTTAAATCATAGAAAGAGTGTGAGGCCAAGCAAAAAAATCAAGTCCCAACATCACAAACATTACACATAATGGGGCTCTACAAATTCTCAGGTGCCACTAAGGAAAGATGTTTGCATGAAATCAAAGATTGCAAACACTTGGTATTACCGGAAGACACTGTTCTCATGCAAGCTTTTCAGATATCAAGCCTGGGCCGGGACTTGAAACTGGGAGAAGAACTAACCAGACAACTCGAAGAATTTGCACCCAAGGTCAGCTTGTTTAGGAGAAAATTACTATATCATTTGAAAGACGCCATCCTTCGACAAAGGCGTATCGAATCAGAAGGCCCCCTCACCCACGACGCGGATACTGAGTTGGAATTGGTTCTCTCCTGTTACAGAGTATACCTCTCACTTCCTTTGGCCATAGTCCCCCAGTTTGAACGTGAGAAAGTTAGTGTGCCCGATCTTCCTGAAGGTACGATAGGTGCCTCTGTAGCTTATTACAAAAACCCAGGATTAATATTATCAGGGGAAGTGACAGTTAGTTGGTTGTGTGAATGCTGTGATGAACTTGACAGGGGAATTGCAATCTCCCGTGGGGTCAAGGTTAAGGTGTCGGCTTGATGCGATTGAAGAAGGAACGCAAATACTCTTCCGGCGTCTTGGGTTATCAAGAAAAATCAGTATTGAAGGAGCCTTTTGGTCAAGTTCTGTAGCTCCACTTAATTCGTTGTTTGCTCTGGTGGATTTGGATACTAAATTTACAACACGGGCCATGAGGGGTGCATCGGGCGACTTCTTCGAGCCTAGTATCCTGGCCACAACAAAAGCTGATGTACAGTCTGGGTTACCTAAATTCTTCATAGTCTTTAAAGATCACGGCTTGCATTATTTCGTTAAGGAAGGAAAATTGAGGAAATGGAAGAGGGAGTACGGGAAAAGTTCGAATCCATTTTGCTTGAGGTATATTGGTGCCTTATTCTTCTGAAGATCGATATATGTATGGTGAGTGATTTTACGACGACTATCTTGTTACAGTTGGATTTCGACAACGAGGACAGGAAAGAGTGCCCCAAACAGGATAGGTGCGTTCCTATTAAGTCAAAGGTGATCAATGTTGAAGACGTTGGTATGACAGTACAGGCCATATTTGCAGCATTGTCCCACCGACAAGTGAACTTACCCCCAGATGAGGTGGTCAAGCAGGAGGAAGCAGCAAAGCGATTGGATGACGTGCTTGAATTGGATGAGGCAGCGTTGAAGGATGATAAAGAAGACTTCGGTGCAGGCTCTGACAAGCATATGGCAGAATGCGAAAATATGGATGATTTAAAGGTGATACAGTGTGATGGCTACTTGCCAGCGCTAGTCTTTGGTATGGAACAAGCTAAATTTGTGGAAATATTTCCTACAATTACCACGAAGTCTTCAAATCCTCGCCAAAGGCTTGTTCTTAAGGTGTACGATTATGCTCACATGGAGATCTACTATCGTGTAGTTGTTAAACCAGATGAGTGGCGAGTAGGTTCAGCCGAGGAAGAAGTGGAGTATTACCATGCACAACTTTTGGAGGAGATTGAATGCTATAAGAGAATCTGGAAATACAACAATGTTACACCTGTGCATGAAAGAATCCGTGTACCGGTTCTTCACAACTATGGGAACCTTGCTTTGACTCGAAATCATCATAGAATTCTATTGAATGGATTCTTCATACTTTTGGATTATGCTGGAGAGGAGATTGAGGTTATCACGCCGGATCAGCTTGAAGACGGGATCTGGCAATTACAGAAGATGGGAGAGATTAGAATTCGATATGACGATGTTGCAGCCAGGAACTTACGGGTCATTGATGGGAACCTAATATTCATTGACTTCAACAAGTGTAAACGAGTAAACCACCCGATCGATAGTACGGAAAGTATCAAAGAATTGAAAAAGTTGGCGGTCAAACTGAAGCGGTCCCGGGGGGCTCAGAAAAAGCGGGCAAGGGGGGCTCGGGAAAAGAGGGCAAGGGAATGATTCTGGCACCGAACGGTTCACATACCACAAGAAAAGAGTACGCTGCATCAGCCATCACTTCATTGGGGAGTTGATGGAAGAAGCGGTTTGTGGGTGCTCTATAGTTTTCAGCCTTATCATTTGCGCGCTCGTTCAAGAGAAAGCCGTATCCGTGTCTCTGGGGAGTGACCAAGAACGGCAATCGTAGAACTGGACCGCTGAGTCCTGAATCTTTAAGAGGGAGAAATTGCCAAGACAATCGATGAAGGTGACACTGGTAAAATGCTTGGAAATTGCAAGGGTTTGGTCGAAGTTCAAAACCAATTGCCTGAAACTAGCTTCAATGCGAATTGCTGCAAAAAGGGGGAAACGTAGCTGGACACGACTTCCTATTCGAGCAAGAGGGAAATGATGAAGCAAATTAATAGCCACGGGGAATATATAATAAATCCACCAGTCAAACAAAAAACTAAGTGGAGCTAATACTTGTCAAAAAGGCTTCTCCAACACTGTTTTTCCTGATGAACGAGACCGGCAGAAGGGACTTGTCACCTACTAATCAGCCGCTGAATCCATTCCATAATTTTGCTATCATGTTCATCCATGGAAGATTTCAATTTTTTCACAGCCATCACACTACAAACTGCCCTGTCACTTCCACTGAGAAAGAAAATTGATCGTGGTCGAAGACCCCAACTTAGTCACGTGAAAATGGGGGCTATATCGACAAGAGAGATTACACGTCACCGCGTCGTGTGTTGTTTGCAGCCATCGCCGAGAGAAAGCTTTGAGTCTAGGGAGGTTAATGATGCTGGGTATATTGACGTACAGACGAACTGTGTGAAAAGGCTATAAAAAAGTCCACCAAAACAGAAAGGAAACACACTAAATATTATAACAAACACGGAAACAATAACAATATTGCAACCAATTAAAGAACTGAAAACTAACAAGCAACAAGAAAACGGACCCACTTCCAAGCTAGCAGAAGGTGTTGTAAAGCTTGTAATAGAAAGGCTTTCGAGCATAGGTGGCTCTGTCCTCGGCTATTTCTTGTTTCAACACTTCCAAGTCCACTTCTCTTCTTCCGGTATCGATATCGATTTCACTAGCTTTTAAATAGAATTTGGTGAGTGGGATACCCATGAAAATGGCAGCGTAGATCTTGTGCCCCACGTAACACACACACACGATAACACCGCCCAAGTAAATCTCGAAAAACCCCTTGACGTCAGCGTGGCCCTTACTTCCTGGCGGAAACAAAGCGGCCCAAAATTGCAAGCCCACGAAAGCGGTCAAGATGAACATACCATAGTAGGACCCGTAAACGTTAGTGGTAAACACGAGCTCTTCCTCTGCCACTCTTGCTTGGTGGCGGAAAGCGGCCCGGAACCGGATATGGGACAAGCAGATAGACCACCATGTGAAAAGGGAACACAATCCACTGATAGCCAATAACCAGTTGAAAACCTGGGTGGTCTTATCGCCTGGCAAAGCCACCAAGAAAGCCAATAAACCAATGACAAACTGCACCCCCAAGGCGACAATGGGTCTGCCGTTTCTGTCGATGTAGTTCAAGATTTGAGGGCCTTGTTTCAAGGCACCCAAGGCTGCCAAAGTACGGGAAGAGCCGTAAACCGACGAGTTTCCCACTGACAACACGGTGATGATGATAACAGCATTGAAAATAGATGGCACTGCAGGGATCTGGGCCTGTTTGATGGCAATGACAAACGGAGAAGTGTTGGAATCGATCCCCTTTTGTTTGACGGTTTCGTTGGTGTTGGTCTGTCCCAAAAGGGCAGGGTCTTTGTAACTGACCAATAAGCCGATCATGATAACGGAGGAGATGTAGAAGAAAAGCAATCTCCAGAACACAAGCTTCCGTGCTTTCGGCACCGATTTCTTGGGGTTAGAAGACTCGGCCGAAGACAACCCAAACAACTCGATCCCGGCAAAGGAGAAGGCGGCGTTGAAGATCACCGAACACATATTCTTGAACGGTTCGCTGTCGTTGAACGGAGACCCGTGGGGAGCCCTCCAGTTTCTGCCCCCGATGAAATCGTGGTTTGGAGGAGCCCCTCCGCCGACTATAATCACCGACAAGATCAAGAACCCCAAAATGGCGGTGATCTTGATAACGGCGAAAACGCATTCGGCTTCACCGTACCCAAGCACCCCAAACAAGTTGATGACACAGATGACGATCCAGAAAATCGCCACAAACACTTCAGGTGGAACAGGATTGTCCCAGTAGTTGATGGTGATGGATGCCGCCACCAATTCCAAGGGGAAAGTGACCAACCACTGCAAAGCATAGTTCCAAGCCATGGCAAACCCCCAGGACGAGTCGACGAAAAGCGTGTTGAAGGTCACAAACGCTCCTGAAATGGGGAACGCCACCGCCAACTCGGCCAACGCACTGGTGGTGACAAAAATGGCCGATCCAATGAACAACCACACAATCAAAAGCCCAAGAGGCCCGGCTGCTGCAAGGGCACTGCCCAAGCCGACGAAAAGACCGGTACCAATGGCCCCGCCCAAAGCGATCATCTGTAAATGTCTTGATTTCAAAGTCTTGGACAAGGGCGACGTGGACGTGACGATGGCAGCCCTTTCCAACTCCGTCAACCGGGAGTAGTCGAACCGGGGATGGAGTCTCTTTTTTTTGTTCTTGGGCTTGGTACCCTGTGTGGGCACGGCGTCGAGGTCTTGGGGGCTTTGACGGCCAACGTCGAAGGAGCCGCTCTCCACGTCGTCGGTCTGGTCTGTTTGGTAGAACAAGTAGTCGATTTTGGAGTAGTCGTAAGGCCTGAACGTGTTGAAAAATCGTTTGACGGGGTTAGGCTCATATTCTGATTCGATGGTGGACGTGGGCGTCAAGCTGTTTTCCTCATCGCTGACGAACTCACTGCTAGCCCCCGAGCGATACGGAGACATATCGTTGGTGTGCAGACTATCTAGGTTCTTTGTTTCCATTTGGAGACTGTGACTTAAAAGCTGAAAAGAAGGAAATCAAAATTGGAAATTTTCAAAGTGGCTATCTGAGATGGAAAAAAAAACGGGACCGAGACTGGATGATGTATCCCGATATATATTTGGCTCCAGGGAAAAGGTTCGAAAGGGTATAATAAGTGGACCGCCTAAAGTAGCTAATTGTTTGGCAGGATATTTCTGCTAGTACAATAGAGAATGACAGCCTTGTTGAACAAAAAGGAAATGAAAAAAAAAAAAACTTATCCTAATCTCAACACCTATAGGAAAAAAGCCAAAACATAATTAAAAAACAAATAAATAAAAAAAAGACAAATTAACTATATTGGGAGATGAAATGGAATGGGAACAATTTAACTCGATTAGTCAAATAATTATTTGCAGGGGGTCTAATAAGCACTGATTGCAGCTACCCAAAAAGTTTACGATCACTAAGACGTGGTCCATAGTCCATTGGTGTTTTGGATCCCGCCAGCTGGCGCCCGTGACTTTATGTGACTTCACGACGGTGATTTTGTTAGTTGTAAGGTTAGCCGATTGGTTTTCTAACATACCTGTCCCAAACCGGTTTTGGTGGATTTTAGCGGCGGAAGTTCCGCTGCAATGAACATCAGGAGGAAATAAAGTGGGTTTTTCCGACCTGCATACGTGCCAAATTATTTATGGGTCGCTTAAACATAGCAGTACGCCAATGAGCAACTGGTAGGAACACGCCGTCGCCTTGATTTTATTTTCCTAGAGCAGGTGAAGAGCCATGCAAATTACAATGGCAGGTGCAAATGAGGAGCAGAGTTGAAGATGAGTGAAATTCGATGCAAGTTACTTTCATCCAGGGAAGTTACTTCTATCCGGAGGGTTAACTGTTCATAATGTTTATTCATAAACTATTTCTCTAATTCAATGAATTTTCCACCTTTGGCGAATCTTGGGTGTCTTGGATCATTGATGTATTCGTCCGAGTTCATGGATGCCTCACTGGCTTTGTAGATCAATCCGTAGGTGATAACGGCTAGAGGGTTGTTAGTATTGTACCAGAAGTGTGTTATTGTTGTGTGCTTGACGAGTTTGCCAGATATAGACCTGGATTCATTGGTCCGGTCCTGCATTTGTATCGGTATGTTTGGCAAAGATACGATAGCCGTGGGACGAGGGACATAACGACGACGAGGAACTTGGGTTACTGGAAAATGACACCGTACTTTGTGTACAATGTCTCATTCACGCACAGACAACAGGATCTTTCTGCGTAGTTGGCCGGATATCTTGCACGCTAATAATGCCGAATACGATATTGGAATTGGAGGCAGGATGAAAGTATTGACAGCATTGACTGTATTTTGCTAAACCCTCCAGTTAAACTAAACCCTTTCGTTGGACTTCAAGATCCAGCGGCCGAAACGCAAACTGGTGGCCATTGATGGCTCATTTGATTATCCAATCTTGGCTCTTTACCTCATAGTCCACCCCGGCAGTCCTTCGCCTGAACTCAATCGCCTCTCGAGTGCAAACGCCCACCTGTTCCGGCGCTCCCAGGCCAATTGGACTCTTCTCTTCCACTAGGCTATATGTTACAATCGACCTCAAATCTCGAGAACTTCCTCAAAACACCCACAATAAACTGAATTTCAAAAGCTATACATACCACCAGCGGCAAAAGGCCAGTAATACTTGAACATTGGAGTAGAAAATCTTGGAACCATCTTGATTATATGCTATTCTTTTAAATCAACGAAGTATGTGTTGTTGAAGAAAACTTTTTTTGTGTGAGAAATTGTCGGAATCGCACCAAAGAGGCACTCTGTCCAATAGAATTTTGGCGTTGCGGGCTGTGTCTTTTTCTTACATAAGCATTAGTTTATTTTATCTCGTAAAGCCTGATGGGCGTCACGGACCGGTACCATACTGGCGAGTGTGGGCCATTTTCAGGCACGAAAGTGTGTTTTAGCACCCAGGTTGTGTTTGCGGCCGTGAGCTCCTTCTCAAAAGCAGCAAGAGTTTGGGTGTTTCGAACAGTGGCTGCTATGTATGCTTTTTTGGTGCCATGGTGCAAAAAAGTTTCTATAGTGGCCACCAACTCCGACACAATTGATTCATCGTACGTCACATCTGCAGCGATGACATAATCACATTTTGGGCATTCGTCTTCGCCCCAAAGCAACGGCCGCAATTCGTATTGCCTGGAGCTTATCTTGTTCAACAGAAGATTTCTTTCGATGTTAGGTAGAAGTACCGGGAACCCATCGGTTATTATGACTTTATCGACACCGTCCACGTTGATCGCCGATATGCCGGCCAACGCTGTGCCGGCGCCAAGCTCACACACAGCACCCAGGATGCCCAAATCGGGCAAAATCCCCAGTAGATATAAAGCGGCTTCCCAGGTTCTTCTGCCCGTAGTGCCCGATCCAAGTATCACGTTGGGGTTTTCTTCAATTGCAATTTCTTCGCCATTGACGTGGTATGTGACGACATCTAGGTCTGTGGGGGCGAGGGGGCGTGCCAGTATGATTTCAGGCGAACAGAATGTCTCGTAAACGGAATCCCCAATCTCCTGGTTGCTCTGTTCGTAGGCAGCGATGAGCCTCTTCAAGATCTGCTGAACGTAGTACTTATTGCCAAATTTGACGAGCTCCAGCACGAGCTGGTCCTGAGTCTCGGGCAGAAACGTAACGCTAGTGAAATCTACGTCCTTCGCCGGCACTCTCTGTTTCAAGAGGTACAATAAGTGGTCCATTAACGGGTGAGTTTGGGCAGTACACCTTTTTTGTATTTTTCACTTTTATATTGCAAAATGCGATACAACTACTTACGAGAATTATACCATGGTCCCTAAAACACGGACTCTCTTGACACCACCGTCTGGGATGATGGTAAGCAAGACGTGGGTGTAACTACCAGATCCGGAAACTTCGAACGTGTGCTCTGCATCGGGTCCTGTTTTGGAATCAGCAACGATGGTTTTCCAGTTCTTATCATCAAAAGCCACGTCTTTGGCGGAGTCGATCCCCTTGACGTTGATTTTCTGGGGAAAATTGCCTCTGAAATGGGCAGTGTCAATGACCACCTTGCTGACGTTGGTTTTGTGGCCCAATTTGATGATGACCCAGTCCACATGGCCTGGTTGTCTGGAACGGGTGGTCTCCCATCCGTCAGACATATCGTGGCCTCTGCCGGGCAACAATAAGTTGTCGGCAGACCCGAAATGCTGGTCGGAAACCTTGATGGCCACCCCACCGTTCAACACCGACGCAGTGTCGATGACGGTGGACAAATCGGCAGGCAAAATAGGGATAACTTGGCCGTACAATCTGAACCGGGCAATTCCTCCATCTGGGTACATTCTCAATCTGATGTGAGTGTAGCTTTCAGCGGTGATCTGGTCCCTGACGAAGAAATGTCTTTGTGAAGCCCCACACTCGGTCTTTTCGATGACATTGGTCCATTCAATGGACTTCAAGTCCTTCCCTGCAGTCAGATTTCCTGCTTCCACCGAAATGAATGGCGCATGGTTACCACTGAAAAAAGCAGTATCAATTTCACACCCGATCAACTTGGCCGACGAAACCCCGAGCTGGAAAATCACATAGTCTGCTTCGGCGACGTTGTGTCTTCTGGTCTCCCACCCATCGTACCAGGCCCCAGCGTGTGTGAACCGCGTGGCGTCTCTGATTGGCTTTGTAGGCTTGATCAAGTTCTCTGCTGCTGCAAACCATTCGTCGCTGAACTCCAACACCTTGCCTCCTAACTTTTCTCCAATGACGTCGGTGTACTTCAACACCACCTGCTCTTGGAATTCTTGTTCGCTTACTACTTTGACCATGTTTGACTTGTATGACTGTAATAGTTTAAAAAGAAGTTTTTTTGAAAAATTCAAAGTCGTTGAATCACATCGGGGACGTCCGTTATCAACTATGGCGGGGGAGAGAGTCATATCGCGAGAGTCAGGGTCACGTGACCGGCCGGTATCGCATGGGTTCCAACGGAGGCGACGAAGCGGTTGACACGAATACATTTTCGTAACACTGGTACATTTTTGTGTGCAGATGTGCAGTTGTTCGAAGTGGTTTGTGGTTCTCACTACTCCTACGTCCTTATCTGCTGCACCATGTTTGCTGATAACCACGTCGTTCATGCACATAGATACTTGATAGTCCTGCATTCAGATCCTGCATTTTGGCACCTATCAAAAACCTATGCCAACGATTAACCTCTCGTAGCCGGATGTGCAACTCCCAAAACACCAAATTGTAAACAGTAACCAGTGGCCCGTCGTGTGCGAACCGGTGCACTTGTTTACAAAAAAATACCAACCGAGACCTCAGAACACAAAAAAAAGTCGCATCAGAACAAAAAAATCCAATTCACAAAAACAGAAATCAAAACACTGGTTGTCCGAAGGCCTTTTTAAAATCACCCATACTTCCAATCCTTTTCTAGTTCGATGGATGACAAAGAGAACCGTATAATACAGCCACTCCAGTTATCCAATAAAGCATCCCTCAATTCCATGTCTTCCGGGCACTCCAGAGAAAGTCTCGGAAAGGGTGGGGATGGTACGCCTAAACAACCTCGTGTTCTTCTTCAACCTCAGTCTCCTTTTTCGCCATACAGACAACGACCACAAAACGTTTTGAAATCCGGTGACAGAGAGATCGAGGTTCGAACCCAGCCCTCTATGGATGCTGTGCAAGTCAGATCCAGAGGCTCTGACAGCCCCAGCGGCCCCTTACTACCACCCATCAATATGGAAAAGTCCATCAACAAAGAAAGACAGTATGGTGATTTATTGATCAAATACAATAATCTTTTGCTTGAGTTCAATCAGATGGAACAGGACTTGACGGTGAAGAGCAAAACCATCAATGATCAGTTGCAACAGATCTCCAATTACGAAAAGTTTTTGAACCATGTCAAGTATGAGTTTGGCAAGACCAAGGACTTGATGGAAAAAGAACTCATATATTACAAGGAGATGATAGAGGACTACCAGTTGAAGTTTTTGAAGTTGAACGGGGAGTTGGAATATTACAAGAAGTGGGAGTTCAATCAGTTGGAGAACTATTGGGGCAACGAGGTCGACAATGATGGTAACAAAGTGAAGCTCGAATCCGACCCGGAACTGGACCTTAAGTATAACAGGTTGATGAAGGACTACAAGATCCTCAAATCTAATTTCGATATCGAACAGAATTCCAAAATTGTTTTAATGGACCAAATAGAATCTTTGACTAAAGAAATTGATTATTTAAAAACCAACCAATATGTGTCCAGTGTCAGTCCCGGGGAGGTCACCAACGAGAATATCGACAACTATGATTTCACGTCGTCGAACGACAACTACAACTCCCAAATCTACGAATCACAGTCCAATTCCAACACCAATTCGGTGATCGACGACTTAACGTACAATTACAACGCCCACAGCATGAATTTGCCCCAAAGTGGTCATACGGATGATGAAGACTTGGACGAGCAGTTCATCAATGACCAGCCCCAATCTTCTCCCATCAAGACCTTGGAAACTCCTAGGACCTCAATGACGTCCAATAACAACAAGAGAATTCCCTCTTTGATTCAAACTACGGACTTCCAATTCCCACCGTCTCCTGACCCAGAAACCAAATCCAAGCGTCAGAGTTTGCCAGCGAATTTGAGCAATGAATTCATTTTGTCACCCTTGAAATTGGCATCTCAAGATGCAGACTACACGAAGCACAACCGATACAGCATATCGAGACCCTCTCATACCAGGTATAGCAGCCACGACATTGTGCCCATTCAAGTTGAATTCGAGAATGTGGAAACTTCGATTGACCGTCATACCGACCAACGAAGCGCCTCTGTGCCATCGCCAATGAGACGGAACAATTCTATACTTCACGAAGAGGACGACGAAGAGGAAGTCAAAGAGCTTGACAACACCTTCAAGAGATTGATTGGCGAGCCATCCACAGAGAATCTCGTCAACAACACCACCACCAATACCCACATCACCAACGGAAACCAATCAGCAAGATCAAGTTTACTATTCGAGAACAACAAGATTTTCAATAACGAGTTGACAAAACAAGAGATCATGAAGTTGAAATTCGAATTGCAATCATTGAAATTGCACAACGAGAAGTTGTTATCTTACATTGGGTTCGAACTACAGAAACAAAAGAAGAATATTCGGAAACTCAAGTCTCGACAGAACTTGGAGTATAGCGATAGCAAATTGATTGAAAGGTCAAAGGAGTTGCTTATTCAAAAGAAACGGGTGTTGAGAAGCGTGTCCATCAACACCATCTTATCCAAAAACTACAACAATAAAGATAACTTCAAGATGCTTCAAAAAGGCATTTTGAACTTCGGCAACGAAGAAGCTATAACGAACGACTATGATGATTACGAAGACTTTGAAGAAGAGGAGGAAGAGGAAGAAGTAGGTGCAGATCATCACAACGATGATTATGGGTTCTTGAAGTTCAACGACCGATTTTCTAATCGGATATTTTCCAACGGGTTGAATGAATATTATGATACCAACAACGACAAGAACAAGAATTTGAAGAAGTACAAGTCCCAGAATTTCATCAACTACCAGAATAACTTCAGTGATATCTTCGATAGTAGTTACGACACTATCGATGTGGAGGGGGACGAAAATGAACAACAACCCAGGGCGGACGACGGAGGCATCAACACAGTGGACGACTGTGACTGGGAGCACCAGTACGGATCAGACAGCAGCGATGGTAAGATGCAGCACCAAAGGAAAGACCACCCAGCCGGAGGATTGTTCAATCAGATAAGGTATTTAATTACAGGTAATTATAAGGTGAAGAAGCATGAACCAGACACCTCAATAGATGATGGGTTGAAGTACCAATTCATCAGTATTGCCATTGGGATTTTGATCATTGGCGTTCGTTTTGGCCACTACAACCATCAAAACGTATAAGCTACTTCTTAATAAACAACGATAAATATAATAGATTTTGCAGCCAATTTGGCTGGAGATTATAGTCGTGCACAGAAACCCATTAGCGACGGTCAGCGACGGTCGAGCCAATGCAATAGGGTTTATATGCAGGCAGGCGAATTTGGCTGCCAGCCCCGATGCTCTCCCTGGCGTTGGCCCTAACCATAGCGTTTTCCCCGCCAAGGCGGCCGTGGCCAATAATGGCCCATTAGATAGGCCGATCGCAAAACGGGCGATAAAAGGAAAAAAAAATAAGGGCGTGAGTGGATGAATAAATCGAATGATTGCGAAAAAAAACAGTCCACTTTTCGGGCTATATAGAAGCCGCAAAAGTACGTATTTATTGTTACTTTTACACAAGGACAAAACAGAGCACCAAGGTCTGAGACACCAAACAAATAAGCCACAAAGAGTTCCGCCGTGCAGTCACACGAACATCGAGTCCAAAAGATACAGTCCAAAAGATACAGCCCAAAAGATACAACCCAAAAGCCAACGCCAATACGACCCCAAAAACCCCAAAAAACACCATAACCCAAATACAACATGGCCCTTCGAAACTACTTATACGCCAAACACGCCAACGACGCCTTCGCATTAACCCTCATAGGCAAAACTGATGTCAACAAAGACGTAAATGTGGGTCACGGCCCCGCCGACTCCGTACGGCCCATAGAGGATGTTGCAAAATGTAAGAACTGTGACCAGTGTAAGGACTGTGACAAGACAGCCCCCCGAGTGCCCGTGGAGCTAGAAATGCAGACCGAATCCTCTGTGGAAGGAGAGCTTGATTTGCTTAGTCTGGGTTTGAAAGAGATTGATTTCACGAACAAAATATGATTCCACCTGCAAATATGATTTCACCATATCCCACCTTGTACAATAGTTGCATTTTTACTTCTTCAGTATCACCTTTTCATAATTCCAAGTCTTGATCTACTTTGAGTTTATTTATTTTCTATGTGGTTGTGATTTTCTTCATACCTTCTCGATCTCTTCTTCTTGTCTTGATACCTTCTCGAGCTCTTCTTCTTGTCTTCATACCTTCTCGATCTCTCCTTCTCGAGCTCTCCTTCAATGTCCAGTTGACTGTTGAAGTCCTTCCCTCTCACCTCTCACCTTCTCTCCAACTTGTACAAAATGACCCTCAACCCGTGGTAAAGAAAGTTCAAGTAAGGCACCGTTTTCTTCACATCCACGTCGGGGTTATTCCCCTTGTAAATCTCAAGGAAGTTGCCCAAAATACTCTCCAACTCAATGGGCCTTCCATTTCTAGAGTCCACCAACATCGACGGCTGGTAGTTGGTCGGAACATCACACTCCTCTGTGTCTTGGATCATGTAAGCGATATCCCCATCGGTGACTAGCTTGTCCAGGGCTCGCAACTCCAAGTCCTGATTAGCGATGAGCTGGATTTCCAGCATCACCGGCCGGATGATCTCGTCCACAATGCCCTCCACCGTATAGATGATCCCCACATCGGTGTCTGTCAAACAGCACACCGTATTGTAGGAGGCGTTGTAGATCAACTTCTTCATTCGGGTGAACCGAACATTATCGTCCAACTCCGCCTGGTTGAACTCCGGGTGGGAGTAAAGCTTGAGCCATTGGGCCAATACCCCGGCAGTGTCGTCCCCTCCGTCGAATAACCCGAAACTGACCCTGTCCCTGCTGTACATCAGGATTTTACCGTTGCTGTTGATGCTGCTGATATAACTGACGCCGCTGATCAACTGAACGTTGTCCAACTTCCGCCAGTGCTTCTCGATATCGATCCCGTTCTGCAACAACACCACCCCGGTGTTCTGTTTCACCAATTTTGAACCGTACTGGCCAATCTGGTCCCAGACGTTATTCGCTGGCTGGGGAATCACTTTGGTGGAAACCACCACGAAATCAAACGGGCCGTACGCCCCTGCCTCCTGCACCAGCCGCACAACGTGCTTGGGCTTGAAAACCACATCTTTGTTGTCTTCAGGCTTGGTGTTCACCGCTAACGGCGTAATGGTGTAGCCTTTCGTGGTAGCCACCTCATAGTCAGATCTAACCACCGCTGTCACTTCCACGTTGTCGTTGAAAGTCTGCAACGTCCACGCCGCAATGGCACCGACACCGCCCATTCCTACGACCAATACTTTTGTCATTTCTGTAATTTACCGTGTTTGTGCTGCAACGGGCACTTTTTCTTTATATAGTGGTGGATGGAATTACTGGTTTTATCTTTATATGGATGGAATTGGATTTTCGCGGCCCGCACGACCGAGCGGAATTGGGTCTTATCGGTATGCACCTCCCGGTATGCCGCCAAAGTGGTTCGTCTTCAACAAATATTTATAAGTACAAAATTTATACAGCTAATCATTCTGGGGCCCACCCCACAGAACACCGTTTCTAATCTACATTGGCACTGGACCTTTGGCCACCTTTTTTTTTCTTTCATTGTTTTTCTTTCGTTCTTTTCTCTCTCATTGATTCATTCTTTTCTGTTCATGTTTCTGCTCCCTCTTTCCTTATTTCTTCCACTTGTTAATGCCGTTGTTGTTCAATATCGACCGGTCCTCTTCAGTCCCGTGGCTTGGCTGCGGTAACCCACCAGCTGACCGGATAAAGAAATCGTCTATGTTGGACACTTGCGGAGGCGACCCTCGGGTCATATTCTGGGTCATGATCTGCTGCTGCTGCATGGTTCTCATGTTCTGTACTCTTTCGTTCAAGAACGTGGTCTTGAAATCTTGGAACACCTTCACTGTCTGAGGGTACGCCTGGGCATTCTCGTGGAAATACCGGTCGGCAAACATGTAGATGAACCTCTCGATGTCCGAGGCATTGATATTGGACGAAAACTGATCTCCTTGGCTCTGGCCCTGGCCCTGGCCTTGCCCAGCCACCGCCGCCGTTCCACCAGACCTGGAGCTCCTGCCACTTGCCGACTTCCCGAGCTGCTGCTGTGGGTGCTGATTGGGTAAAAGCAGTGCCTGCCTTCCGCCGATTTGCTGGTGGTGCTGCTGTTGCTGGTTTTGGAGCAGGTGGTGTTGCTGTTGCTGCTGCTGAAGCTGCTGCTGTTGCACCGCTCTTGCCTGTGCCTCCGCTTGTGCCTGCTGTTGAGCTTCCTTGGTATACTGGTTGCGGAACAGATCCGGGTAGTCGAACCCGATGCCAGTGGGCCCACCTCCGGGTTGTGGGCCCTGCCCTCCTTGATTGACCGCTTGTGGTCCCTGTGATTGTGCCACCAGAGCACCGCCCTGTTGCGGCTGCTGGCCGTTCTGCCCCAGCGGTGGGTACAACGGGAAACTGGCAAAGTTCATGTGGGTGGTGCCGTAGCTGAGCGCGGGCTGCCTATACTGCGCGTTGGGCACAGCCGCATGCTGACCCATTATATCGTAGGAGGAGGCGTTGGTGGAATTATTGGCATAATCTGCTGTGGACGAGTCGTGGTCTCCGGCACCGCTGCCGGGGTTAGCGGTGGGGTCTGTGGCGAAGGCTGTATCGTACACTTCGGCAGACGTGTTGCCGTCGTTGGAGTTGCCCGAATTGGGTCCCCCGTTGGCCACCCTTGCAGGCCCACCGTTCATAGCGTCGGGACCCTTGCCAACGCCAGCACCAGACCCTTTGTCGCCGTTTGGCCCGTTGACGGTACTGCCACTGCGGCTGTTGGGCGGCGACCCGCTCATTCGCTTCTTATTGAGCCCGTGCCTCTTTTTGAATTGTGATAACCACCCATGACTGAACCCCACAAGCCTCTTGGGGTCATCCACCCCGTACTGGTGTGCATATATGGACCAGTGCTCTCGTAATATGGGCTCGTTCACCGATTCTCCCCGTTCAAGCTTTTGCTGCACCAATAAATCCATGGCCCGGTTGATCTTCTCGTACTTGAATTTCACCTTCCGTCTGCTCTGTTTGGTGAAATCTGTGTTTGCCTCTGTCAACCGGCTTCTGAGGTCATCCTCATTCTTCAACCATTCGCTGAATGATGATGTGGAGATAGATAGTTGATTCTTGTACCTATCTACCGTTTCCAGCTGCGGTCTATTGGATTGGTGATAAAAGTCCAAGATTTGGATCTTCTGTTCGAGTGTGGCCCGGGGCAACCTGTCTGCACTTCCGCCCATAGGGGTTTCAACTGGTTCCTTCTGTTTTTGTGTAGCTTATACAAACAACTGAACAGATCAGCTGTAGTACGATTGAAATCTGTTGTTTTGATTACCACAAAACTCCGCCGCGGTTATTCACAGCTTTAAATCAATTGAACGAAAACTTGCACGCGGTCCCAATGCCTTGCGTATCCAATGTTCAATTCCAAAGGTTGGTTGTTCGAGTGCTGTTGCGTTTCTGTTACTTTGTGCCTCTTTTGCAAAAAGACCCTTGTAAGCAAACTATAAAAATTTTCTTTTGGGAGGTTTTTTGAGAAACCGGCCAAAAAAATTCATAGAAAAAGCCTTTAATATCGCGATTGCAAACTCAGTACCCATCGCATCAACTGCTAACCACAAGCGGTTATTTTTTTGGTATACAGATGTCGTGGCCGGTCATAGGGCGACGTATAGCAAGTTTTCGCACACGCACAGTGACGCCGTCTTTTCTCCGACGGTATTTGAACGTTTCTACCAGAGATGGCCTCAATTTCACCCACTGCGATGTGTTACCTTTCCTTCAGTACAGAATCAACGACACTTTGAACGAACACAAAGTAAATGTGGCGCCCACGCCCACCCAGGTACAGATGCTCGATGTTTTGAATTCCGGCAAGTCGTTGGTGTTGAAGAATAACCTCCAAACGGGCAAATCGTTTGCAATGTTGGTGTATGCCATCAACAAGCAGTTGTGTGGATGGAAGCATGGCAAGCCGGGGTCTGTGGCCAGCTGTATTGTGGTGCCCAACAACACGGTGCTTGTGAAGTATAAGGAGTGGGCCCAGGGCTTGATTCAGGAGTTGGACGCCAATTGTTGTCCGGAGGAGAGAGAAGGGCAGGTGGTGGCAGTGCCGTTGGAGGTAATGATAGTGGATGGGGCGATGAACACCGTGGTGTTGTCTACGGCGCCGTCAGTGGCCCGGACACCGCAGGTGGTGGTGATAAACGCCCGGCTGTTTAGTGAGATTATGGGGGAGAAGGTGCTGGACCCTGGCTCCCTGGAGACACTGGAGGGGGAGACACTTGTTGACGTTTCGAGACCACGCCTCACAGTCGACGACCTCACGGGGTGCAGGTTCATAGGCGTCGACGACGCTACCTTCTTGTTCAACTCCACCCATTCGGCAGCCCACAGCAGCAACATGGTCAAGGTCGGGAAAAAAGAGAGAGTAGAGTTGGCATGGAGTAGGTCCATGAAGACTCTTCGTGCCCACCAGCAGGCACATTTCAAGGCTGCGGATGGAAAGAGGGACCCACTTCAGTACTGCTTTATCTTCCATTCCCAGCACCCGTTCCAAAGAGCTTTTGCGGAACTACAGTCAGCCTCTAAGGCGTCTGGGAGTTCTGGACCCCAAGATTCAGGAACTTCTGGACCCCGAGATTCAGGAGCCCTCAAAGTTCCCCTGGGAGTAGACTACGCCCGGCTCATGGCCAAGCTCAGTTCTGACGAAGAAATAGAACTGGTTCTGCGCATGGTTCGGTACACCAATGAAGAGCTAGAGTCTGTGAAGTCCCAGCCCGTGGTGGTGAAGATTGACGAGTTTGACAACAAGCCTTTCTATGCCCTGGACGCCAATGGAGACCCAGGTAAGAGGATCAATTTGGCGGTGGCCAGCTTCTCGAAGGGAAAGAACAGAGTGGCCATGAGACCGTTTGACCCATTGGCACATTCTCCTACCAGGTCTGAACTCTTTTCCATATTCCAGAGTCACAGTGAACGGGCCAGCAAGGCCTCTTTTAAGAGCCAGTACGGTTCATGGCTCAAGGCTAATGTCAAAGCAGAAGTTTCCCGCAACAAATCCCGATCCAGGAAAGAAGAGCTCTACCAGCTCCTCAAGGGAAGTATACAAATGTTCAGGAAGTCTTTCCCTGAGGACAAAGACCCCATTTTGATCGTTCTACCTCCGTTTCATGATCTTTTGACCCCAGCTATGAAATTCAACAACGCAAAGAAACCAGATCGTGTGGTCGTTTACGGGGGTGTGGATTCCATCACCGAGGTTAACCACCCAGATCCCACCACCGCTGGGGCCCCTGAAGCAGAGCATCCATTAGTCAATTGTCCTCTGGCTTACATAAGAGACTTCTTCGTCAGTGACAGACAAAACCATGGTATATCCTACAATTTGCTAATGCCATCCTCCGAACTTCCAGGGACTGACATCTCGGGTGTCAGGAACCTTATTGTGTTGGACACCGTCATGGACCCCACTTTGGCGACGACTGCATGTTATGGTGCCTCCGTCAAAGACTTGTGTTTTGGGGTTGCAGGTATATCTTCACCGTTCACCAGCTTGTTTTACTTCTACGTGCTGAAGTTGCAATTGGACCAAGATTCCGAACAGAGAAACATTTTGTTGGTGAACGACCAGAACTACAATAAGGGTTCAACAGAGTTGCATGGACAGAGACTCAAAGAGACGATTTTGACCAACGATATGCACGCTTTGGTCAACTACAAATTGCCACTGAACCCCAAACCCACACCGTTAATCTATAAATAGTAGACTGAGTCATAAAATCTTGTAAATAAATAGCATCGATGTACAATAAACCGCCTGGCACCAATTCATCATCAATTCATCCAGTCCATCACCAATCGCCGTCATCCACTCTGAACGTTTCTGGACCTCGAATTTCTTTTCTAGTTTCTTCTCTAGTTTCTTCCCTAGTTCATTGTCAATTCAATTGGTTCCATTTCCTCATCGGTTGGGCCAAAGTTCAACTTCTGTTGTCCCCCGGTCTTCTTCTTGATTTCTGCAGCCGAGACCAACGACGAGTAAAACTGGTTGACTTTCGGATGTGCTTTGACTTTTGATCTGTCGAAATTCAAGATTTGAAGTCCCTCTCTTGAAGTGGCTCTTGACAATGCCACATAAGCTTGACCATTCTCAAACACCCGACGTAAATCCACCTTCACCCTAGGTAAGGTCTGGCCCTGTGACTTGTGAATTGATAAGGACCACGCTAAGATCAAGGGGATCTGCACTCTCTTGGCCAAAATATTCTCGTTCTCGTCTTCAATAGTCCAGGTTTCTGGCTCTACTAAAATGGTCCTGTGATTACCATCAGGAAGCAAAAACCGTACTAATGGATACCTCGACTGCTTGGATGTCTCGTACAACGTCTTGATGAGGTGTTTCTTTCTTTCCACGTTCTCTTTGAAACTGAGATCGATCACCGAGTCATTTTCGTCGCCTCCAACCTCGAGATCTTCCATGAAATCGAATATAGAGTCGTTCAACAAGTCTTGCAGGGCCCTGCCTAATTTCTCAGGCACGATTTCTTCGTCCTCTTTCTTTTCTTTCCGTTTGGAATTGGTGGCCTTGGCTTTTGTTTCAATCTGTTCCACATCTTTTTCGGGTTCTTCCTCCATGATCTTGTAATTCATATATGTGTCCCTATCAATGAACGCTATAACCTGTCCTAAAGATCCATTCACAAGCGTCTCATCGAAATTCTTAATACACATGACTTGGGCTCCGACCTTGAGAAACAGCTTCTCTGGGGTCAAGAAATTTGCTAGCACATGCTGACGTTGATCTGACGGCAACGTCCCGCTGTCCTTTGCTTTAAAGAGATAGGTGTTTCCCTTGAGAAGGTTCAACCGGTGGTTATTTGCTCTCTCCACCTCAATCCGTGTACAGTATAGTTGAGCCGGCTCAATCCCTCCAGAGATTTCCAACGGTCTCGATAATTTCCTGAACTCCTCGTTGTTGGCATCACTGACGTAACCACTCCTCATTTCGTTCAACATATCAATGAAAGTTTGATCTCCCTTTTGACGGAACACTTCCTTTAGCACCAATGTGTTCTGTATGGCATCTTTCCATGATTCCGACTCAAAGGCAAACATGGCTTCCACCTTTTCTTTGACATCCGTCCCATCAATATTGGTGCTTTTTGAAACAGGAGGAAGTTGATAAAAATCTCCACACACCACGAGCTGGATTCCTCCAAATGGTTGATTGTTCTTCCTGACCTTTCTGGCTATCCCGTCCAACGCGTTGAAGAATTTACCGTCTATCATGGAGATTTCATCAATGATGAGCACCTTGACTTCTCTCCATCGGGCCATGGCTTTGCGGTTCTTCTTTACCTTCTTTGTTAATGCCTCAACCGTCCCTGCTCCCAAGCCAACACCAGCAAAACTATGGAGTGTTATCCCCCCTATATTACAAGCCGCAAGCCCTGTGGATGCCGTCACGGCAACTTGCCCTTTGTAATGCTGGTTTCTTAATGACTTTATTATCGTTCTCAAAAGTACAGACTTCCCAGTACCGGCAGATCCTGTGTAAAAGAGAGAAACCCCTTGTTTGACAAGTCGGAGAATGAACTCCTGTTCGGGGGAAAGAACCAATGGTTTGACCACTTTGGCTGGTTTGAACGTCTGTTTCTTCTGTGGCTGTCGTTGTTGAGTTTGGAGTAGAAGTGTATAGTTTTGATCGTTGTCCCGCTCCTTCAGGCTCTTGGAAGAATACTGCCTTATCTGCTCTATGGGCTTGTTGCGTTTCACAGGAGCTGCCATATTGGTCAAATTCGGCTTCTGCGGTGATAGCACTCTTTTGGACATTCTCTGAGACGCCACAAGAAACCCTTCATCAACCTGAGGTTCCTCCGTTGCTGTTTTGGCTTCCTCTGTTCCCATTTGTAGCTCGAAAATGTCTTCAGCCTCTGGTTTCACCGCATGCACAAACAGCTCGTGGGCCTTGATTATATCCTGACTATCATCTTCGTCCTCAAATTTTGACCACGATACATCTGCCACCGTGTTAGTGTCAGCGTTGGTGGTGGTATTGGTGTTGGCGTCTGAAACGTGAGTTTCCCGTCTAACAGACAAATCTGGACTCAGAAATGTGGAGAACAGCATCCCGTCCAGCCTTTCCCCCACCTCCCCTTCCTCGGGTACATGCTCCAGTTTCACCAGCGCTTCATCGAAACTGCTACTGATAAAATCATCCCACGTCTTGGGGCTCTGGTTTAACCCATCGCACGCGTGTTTATGGCTCTGTATCTTCATCTGTTTCTGTGCTTGTGGCGGTGTCACAGCAAGTTTCATTTGTGGGGGAGAACTCATCTTGAAAAGGCCTTGTAATGCTCGGGGTCTGACGGGGCTCTTTGCTATAAAACTGAAAGACATCCACTCAATTCTGTGTTGTTACTAGTTGGTGTTTCAAGAACCACTGTTGTCTTCCTTTATGGCAACCAAGTCCTGTGAAGTGATTAAAGTGTGCTCCTTTACTTGCCGTAGTCTTTTTGTGCTAGCCACTGGATATTTTAATTCATATGTGTCCCCTTAGGATGGTGGACTCGTTTGTTATGTGTTGCCAAAAGACGTTTTGTGTTTTATGAGTTACACTATGTTATTTTCACCGCGACCCACTTTTTTTCTTGATACTTCAGTACACTTAAACCTTCACAAAAGACCAATGGTGCAACTGCATGTGGAGGCAGCAGATGCCAAAATTCTTTGTTGCTTTGCCGAATTGGCCACAAAAGTGTCTCTGTTTGAGGAGTACCAATTGAGTGCCATCTTTGGTACTTTTGGAACACTCTTGAATCGGCACAGATCGCAGATCAAGTTTCTGAGTCTTTCCAACATAACGGCGGTTATCGTGTACTATTCTTCGCCTTTGCTGCTAAGCTTGCAAGATGTGGTGGTCCTTACCCGTTCATTGTACGATAATGTCCAGGGGGAGCCGGTAGAGACCGAAAATGAAGAGGAATCCAATGATATCGAGGAGTTTGCGCAATATATAGCAAACTACTGTGACGGTGAAAAGTGGGAGTTGAACCACCAGCAATTGATCCAAATGGCACAAGAGATCGTGGGCGAGTTGAGCTCGAAAGATCTGGAGAAGACGCTAGGCTTCGGCTTTGGTGAAACGTCAGTGTGGCACTTCTTGTTTGGAGTTATACAGAAACGGCTATTCATTAATTCTGTGTACATTGATAACATCGATATACAGCCTCCGTTGGTGGTGATGATCAACGGATCCGGGTTCGAGCCGTTCCTTCACTGGTATAACCAGTTTTACGGGCCTTACAGGTATTATTGGGACAATTTTGCGTCTATCGCCGACTATGAGTCTCCCATGATCAGATACCACGAATACTGCTTGATTTCATCCACATCTCCTGAAAGCGTATTCAAAGCACTCATTGAGCCCATAAACGGCGGAAGCCTGTACAGCGAAAAGGTGGAGCTGGTGGTATGGTTGAACAAGGTGATATTGCCTGTTCTCAGCTGGCATGATTACCATCTCAAGCCATTGAACGACTGGATGTACAGCCAAAATGGCTCTTCTTCAAAGAAACACAAATTGTGGCAAGGAGTATTGGACAGCTTGGTAAAAACGGAAACTCCTTACGAGAGCATGAAAGAAATCATAGGCAATTTTGTGTCTGCGTGCTACTACGAGACCATCTACGAATCTCCTCAAATGACCTCGCTAGAAATGTCACACACTTTTGATCTCATCAAAGAGACTTGTGTTTTGTTGATTCCGTTAGTTCCAGGAGACCCCACCGTAGTGCCGGCAGATGTGCATTTTGAGTCGGATTCCCGTTATGGCTCGTTTGAAGAGTTCAAAAAGACCACTAGCCTCCAGCCACTTTTGGCCCCGACAAAACAGAATGTCATATTTTTGTCTGAAATGATAGGCATTTGCTCCAGGTTATTCCCTATCAACCAATTGAACGTGCCGATGTTTTTACGGCTCAAGTACGCTCCATCCAATACAGAGGAATCCAAGCGGGAAGTTTCCAAAATCATCAGTGGCTTGAAATCCAATAATTCCAGCCAGTTTTTGAGTTTACTCGAATTGTTCAAGTCCACTTTCATTGCTAACGATGATGAAAGGGAAGCCATAGATACATTGATCATCGACCAATTCTTGTTCAACAACTTGTTCGATGTGGTGAACCAGTTCTACGACGAAGGCAAGCTCGGAGTCCGAGGTGAAATAGTGTACCAGCTATTAACCAAAAAGTTCTGGGATTCGGTGAATAACGCCACAAACTTTGATGAACGAGTCGGGAAGCTTAATCAAGCAGCCAGCTGTATCTCCTTGTTTGACAAATTGGGCAGCTCAAACTCCATCAGCCCCAGCGAACGGGCAGAGGTTTCCAAGCTCAAGCATCTTATGAAGGTTTTCGCCAACATAAAAAACTTCAAGCTATACACCTCTCGAACAACGGCTCTAACCCCTGCTGATATATTCAAGAAGTTTGGGTCGTTGCCGTCCAATGAAGAGCTCAGAACAGAAATGGAAGCCACCTCGCCCATGGGCCTAATCACCAGTATCCTTGAGCAGAACCCCAAATCGTACCTAGCTTTCGAAAAGCTCTTCAAGGTGCTTAATGACTTACTTATTTTCCTAGACGATACCCAAACCAATGCCGGTTACTACCTCCAACGGCTCTCGTCTGCCTGCATTGAGGCAGCACTCATCGATAACAATTTCAACTACGCATACAAGAAATCGGCTGACCTTCTCGATGAGCACAACCACCACCAAACCGGCGGTAATTTGAACAACATGTGGATGACATTCTACCAAGTGGGAAACTACCACTCTCCCGACTGGTCGGTAGAATCGCACACCATAGAATCAGCAAGAGTGGAAGTTCTACTAAAACAAAGCGAGATTTTGGCCCGGTACCTCAAAGTTATCGACAGGGCCGACGTGTCGGTGGACAACAGTCGGATCATAGTGGATCAGTGGAACAAGGTCAACCAGGCCATCGACCTGTGGTACGTGCAAATGGAATTGGTGCAAAAGGAAAACCACCAGAAACTTTCCACAGAACAGTTGCAACAGGACATCACCAACACCGCCAACGAAATATTGAACGACGCTGCCAACAGCACCACCCAGGCCAGTGAGAAGCTCAGCAATTTGTTTGTTTCCGGGCTTGGCTGGGCCATCGGTGCCAAGACCGCTCGTTAGTTAGTTAGCTATTTAATAAGAAGTGCGTAATGATAACATAAAAAAACTAACTCCAATTCTTTCACTAATGACAAGCGTCAATTACAAGCAACAGGAGTTGATAGATGCATCCATTAATGAGTACATAAACACCTACGACAAGATAGCGCTGCAGTACTTGGGTGTACGGAAGCAAATCATAGCGTTATCGGCAAACGCCAGCCAAAAAGGCCAGCTAACCAGTGAGGACGCCGTAACCGTGCAAAAACTCCGATTTGAATTAGATAACGTGTGGCTAGCCTACTCCCAGCACCTAGACACCATAGATAGGACGCTATCGATTTCCAAGGACGTGCCCCCGGTGTACCTAGATGAGTTGAACACAAAATACGAGCTGCTTTTGGTAAAGAAGTTATCGGTAATGAAACAGTTGAAAAACATCAAGGAAGTGCAGGTGCCGTTGATCGAGGAGATGAAGCAGCTCCAGGCGTCGTTTTCCAAGAACGTCAACAAGTCCACTGCCAAGCGGTTCCACTCCAAGGATATGGTCGAGAAAGAGCTCGGTGCACCCAGCAAGACCTCTGTGGACTTGAAGCTGTTGGTGCTTTCCAGGGCGCAATTGGACGGCTTGTTCAAAGACTTTGACGCAGAAGTGGGGGAGTTGAAGACGGTTTACGACGTGGATGGAGACAGCGGTAAAAATCGGACCATAAAGGCATCTTATTACATCGAGAAAGAGCTAGAAACTGCAGAGAAGTTCATGGCGGTCGGAAACGACGAGTACTTGTTCAAAGTAGCAAACGTGGCATACCAGGATGCGTACCTTGCCAAGGCCAGCATAGCGCAATACGATGAGTTGAATGACCAGTTGACGAAGCAGATAATCGACCTTATCAATAGTACCACCAATACCAGGGCCAAATGGTACCAGAACGCCAAAAAGATCGAACAGTTCCGGGACATTGTGCAGGATATGGACGTGGACATGGAGGAAACGTAAAAGTGGCCCAACGCTACAGCTTAGTCCTGTATTTTTTGTATATTATCTACACCATTTGATGGCTTCTAGTGTACAGTATTTTGAGTAAATCGTATTTGAGGCTCGTGTGGGGCAGGGGGTTTATAACCCAGAAAATTGGGCTGCTCTATTCCTGAATAGGACTGATCAATATCACAGAGTCGCCTCTCACAAATACCATCTCCGTGCTCTTCACTTCGGGCTCTCCTCCCTCGCTGTTGTAAATGTACTCTTTAGCATCACTCAACACCATATTGCAATGGGAATCGTACCCCTGTAATTTGCCCTTCAATTCTCTGGCTCCTCTCAACTTCACCAACACCACCTCGTCTAGCTGGTAACGGATCAAGTCAAGCGGCTCTTCTTGCTGTTGTGTTGTTTGTATGGCCGACATGTTGAATATATTTCGTTAGAAAAAAAACTGTACTTGTGGTTTTGAGGTGCGCATAGGAAAAAGTTTTCCACACTAGAAAATTTTTCTTAACCGTACAGACAATGTTACACATCGCCACGAGACGTATGCTGGCGTCGACGCTGTGTTTGGCTCGTTATAAGCCTGCACGGTTCGGGGACTTGTCCCAGATCAAATTAAGACAACCGGTGGTGCCAACGCATAAAAACTTCGACGTTTCTCCCGACCATCCTTTATGGCAGTTTTTTGCTGACGGCAGCAACTCCCAGTACAGTTACCGTACGGCAGATGAACTCGACACCACTTCCAGGCCATGGACTATGGCCGAATTACGTCGGAAATCGTTCGACGACTTGCACAAATTGTGGTACATCATATTGAAAGAAATGAATGTGGTGTCTACCGAGAAAAGGTTATCATTAGCCATCCAAAGAGTCAGTGTCGGAGCCTTGGACGCCTTGGACGACAAGTTGATTTTATCACACAAAAGGATCAAACAAGTGTTGTTGGAAAGACAAGTGGCTTACGAAAGAGCCCAGACCCTCACAGCTGATATTGAACAGTACCTCACGAAATTCGAACAAGAGTACGTTTCTGCCACCGAGAACGAGATCCAAGATGTCAACAACAAGTTGGTGAGGTTACAGTACGCCATTTTCGGTATCCAACCTGCATTAGAGGACTACAATTTGGACTCAGATATAAATGAGAAATTCGTCGATGGTGTGGCATACATTGCCAGAATAAAGTCGGCCAGGCACTTAGCACAGAACCCTGAAAGCGGCTTGACGCTACCATTGAATGGCGTCATGGAACAGGTGCCGTTTTTGGTTCGTGACACAGCTGAAGCCGTGGAAGAAGTGAAAGCTTTGAGAGAGAGCGGACAGTCCACCCACCTCGACAAGATCGAAGTGTTCCCATTTTTGAGGTCTGCTTTGGGCGCTGTCATCAAGGAACAAACAGAACCACAAGAGCAGTAGACTCCAGTTCACTCCTGCCCCATACCTTGTATATATCTAATAAAATAGAACACCCATAAACAAAATCGTGTCCCTACCGACAAAACTATGAGACTCTCGAAACCAATAAAAATGTTCAAGTTCAAGCTACTACCAAGAACACACAAAACCCACACAACACCAAGAAATGGGCGGCAGAATACACGGGTTCCTCGGGGGCGCACTTCTTACCTCAGCATTGGTGTACTACACCGGAGAGTACATCAAAAAAGACCAACAATTCGTGTCCAGGCAGTTGAGAATATCCGACACCATCATCAACGAAGGAATCATCAAGGGCAAAGATTTACACAGAGACGGCCTCCCCGTCGTGCCCAGAGGCACCACACAAGTACGGGCGGGTGTTGCAGAGACGGCCAAAGATATTTGGAATGAAGAAATCGTCACCATGGTGAATTGGATATACAGTATCAACTGGTACAAGTTAGGAGTGAAAGCAGACCAACAAATCGACGATTTAACCAGCAAATTAGCATCTTCCATCAAACCCAACGAAAAGTGATCACCTAAACACGTCTATTTGCGTTTTTTGTTGTGCAGCTTGAAGTATGCCTTGATATCATAGTTTATGAATAAATCAACAATAGGATAGAAAATCAGCAAAATCAAACTCAAAATCACCTGCAAGACCCCCAAAACTCTAGGGTAAGGCCCAAGCGACATCGATGCCACCACCCAGCCTATGACGTCGGTGTACACCACGTCGTACCCTCTATCAAGCCCATTCAACACTATATCTGCGCACAGCGATACCGATATAGGCACACTTGACCCTTCGATTTTCTTGGTGATACTGGGCTTGGTTCTCTCTTCTTCCTCAAACCCTTCGCTAGCAAAGTTTCCCGGAAAGACGGTGGACACCCTGTAGTTGTAGCTTGACAATTCCTGGCGCAAAATCAACGATAAGCTCATCACCGCCGATTTTAATGGGGCGTACTGGCCGTAACCAATCATGGGGTAAACTGCCGCCACAGACGAACACAACACGATATGTCTCCTCTTGTACGTCAGTCCGTCGGTGGACTGAGCGTTATCCAACACCTGTTTCACTCCTGCGTGGACAGGATGTAAAGTGGCCGTGTAATTAGTGGTTACCCCTTTGGCCAATTCTTCTTTCGTCAACTCAGTAAACAACTTACACGTAGCACCCCCCACACATGAGAAAAAATAGTCTGGGTCGTGCCCTTTAGCAGCTAGAGTGCTCCACATCTCCACACAGGCATCGTAGTCCGAAACATCAGCGGCCAAGTACTCAATAAACACGCCTTCTTTGGCGGTGGTGGTGGATTTGATGGTTTCGATCCGTTCAATCAATACCGTCTCTCTTCTTGCAACGAGGATCACCGAACAATTCCTGGCGTACAATTTTGCTGCCAACTCGGCCCCGAGCCCCTGTGATGCCCCCGTGATGAGCGCTAGCTTGCCCTCTACCGGCAAATGTGACTTCAAGAACCACATTATTTATATTGTTATCAGTGAAAAGTGAAAAATTATTTATGCGATGTTTATATTGACTATGTACAAGCCATGAAGGCCTTTAAATTTGCAGTTGAATAGGATTGACTTTGTGCCACCAGTCTAGGCCAAGAAAGGTGATTTGGGGAGTTCCGGTTGGTCTCTTTGTGGTCTTGGTTTGGTGGTGAACTTTTTGGGTTTCGTTCTATCGTACTTATCAACCACCACTTTCTTGGGCTTATTCTGGAGATTCTGCTTCACGGCCACGTCCTCAACTTCTCCAGTCTCGGAGTTGTACTTGAAGAACTCCACCTTGGCAGTTTCCACTGCCTCGGCGAACTTGGCTTCTCCGTCGTTTCTTAAGGCAGTTAGTTTCTTGATTTCATAGGCAGTTAGTGGGTTCAAGGCAACCTTCTGTAACTGTAATCTGGCAGCAATCTTGGCGTAGTACCAGAACTTTATCTCATAGTTGGAGTCCACCAACTCCAATACAGACATAGGCGCCTTATCCTCACCGAGTCTCGGTTCCAACTTTATTATCCGAGTGAATCCATGTTTTCTGTTGGGGTACCTTTGCACTAATTCCAGTAACACCTTGGACCCCACCTCGTTCACATCCGGTGGTTGCAAGTACCTGAGCCTCTTGTTATTCTGAACTTTGTACTCCAAAGGTTGGTCCTTCATTTTTTCATTTTCATACAATGCTTTGGCAAGGAAGCTTTCCACTTTGCTTTGGGCCCTCTTGGCCTTGGCCCGCGTGGTTACGATATACTCATGGCGTATCAAGTTGGCACAGATGTTCTTGTCCATCAGCTTGACGTGACGGGCCACGTTAGCATGGAATTTCTGTAATGAAGGCATCTGTTATAGGACGTAAGATAGGACAAGCTTTGAAAAAAACCTGAGAAAATTTTTTTGGCCGCGCACTTTGGATCAAGTAGCTGCAAATTAGGTGACAAGACAACTGTTTGGAACATATGGAATAGTTTGAAGGATTTTGGGGCTGGAAGAGGTGGATAGGCCTTTTGTGCTGTCCACTGTTTTGGATTGTTTTTGTGGTACGATATTTTGCTTTGTGGCAGTTGTTTGTGAATGTCGTTTGTTTCTTACTTTTTAGTCAATATGGTAGTTAAAGTCTTTGCTCCATTAACTCCCAGTTTTACTACCTCCTACACCAAACCTCCCGGTAGCTTCCATTTTCGGCTTCCTTATGTAAACTTCTTACACCAGCCACTGAAAATTCCTAAACATGCAAAGCTACAGGTAGCGCCGTATACATCGTCTCCAATATTTGTTCCTGTATATACTCCACACTCGCTTCTCAAGGCTCAAATATTCGTTTAGAACTAAATCCACCCAGAAATCCAAATGGAACTAGCATCAGGGCCGCCCATACCGGGACTTCCGTACCCTGAGCTCATCACATACGTGTTCCCAGACTTCAACGCTGTGAAGCATTTCCAGGTGGAATTCGAGCACTTGGAAGAGTTCCATTTGATCGAATACACCACCACCACAGGGTTTGATATTTACATGGTGGAGCAATGGGTCAACAACCGTAACCTCGGGACCGTTATCTCCACATACACCGGGAACAGCAACAACGAGGTGAGTGTGGTGAAGTTCACCACCGCGAAGAAACCGTCGAAATTGTACCCGGGCAGGTTCCAAGAGTATCTCAATGAGCTAATGACCAATCACGCCAAGACAAAACCATTAAACACAGACAGTGCTGAAGAAGAGGTACTATTCATCACAAATATCACATCACTCCCGTCCAATTTGACCCTCATACCTATTTTGGGTGGGGACGTACGACTAGTGCAAGACGATTTCGTTATCAACTCCAACTTGAAGAAGCTTCAGTGTAGTGGGAGATCCATATCGCTTATCACTCCCAAAGTGTCAGACGCCAACGAGGACAAGTTCAGACAGATGTACCGGATATACAATTTGAACATTCCAATCAAGTTCGCCATACGAGAGTTGATCAATATCATTCAGATGAGCTTGTTCTATTTCGACTTGTTGGATGCTAAATACTGTGATGGGTTGCTCTGCCACAAGACAGAAGAAGCCATTGTTAACTGGTGGAACTTGATAGGGCTCCCGCACTACAATATCAAGCCAAACCCCAAAAACGGTATACTACCGGCAAGAACCGTCGCTGCCATAATCAGTTTGGTTTACAGTGTGAAGGTCAGATTGCAACTCTTTGGAGGCTGTGACGTACCCAAAGACCCTTTTGACTTTGAAAACTTCATGATATCGATCGGAGAGTTCCAGAGACAGGTGAAGCTAGAGAAGAAGCGGAAATTGGACGTGGAAACGTTCAATAAGCTCCTCTATATCACCAACACAAAATACAAAGAACTTGATCGGAAGAATAAAGGGTACACCATGGAGATTCGGAAGTTGACAAATGTCGTCAAAAATACCGTTCACGACAGAATGAAGACGGACGATGTGTTTGACAACGCCAGACACAGAGACCGGTTGACCAATCCCGACGACGTGGAAACTTTGGAGATCAATACTCTCCTTGTGTATTTGGTGGGGAAAACCCACCGACTATGGGAAGTGACGGATCGTCATCACCACAAAAACTACAAGTTCCATTCGCTCAAAGATGCCATTGCCGACACCCAGAGGATCAAGTATGAGTCTCGAAGAGGTTTGAATAGGATGAAACTCGGATTGCTGAAGAAGAAGGACGAAACGCCGTTTCGCCGCCCGAGTGTGAAGACCGACTTGAACAGGTTATCGAAGGTAGATGAGCTACTCAAGATTGCGCCCAGTGAGTTGAAAGTAGCCCAGAAACCGCAGAATACCAGCAAGTCGAAGGACGTGGCCACGATCTTCGACAAGAATTTGAACAGGAGAAACTCATTCCCGTTCACAGAGCATGAGACAAACTTGAATTTGATTGAGATTCTGAAGGAGTACGAAGACCAGGAGTACGATCATGACCAGACGAAGCTTCTACAAAATAAGAGAATATCTGGAAGAAGAGGGAGTTTGTCATTGTTGGAAAGTCGTGATACAGATTTGGTCACGGTTCTGAAGATCTCCAAAACGTACCTCGAGGATATGAAGGACTTGATCGAGTTCGACAACTACAAGAAGTTGTACCAGAATGGGCATCCCGAATTGAATAACGGGTTATTAGAACAGGGGTATAAGGAGTTGAACGACAGCTTATTCGGAATGGTCAACAGTTACAAGCAGGTGGAAATGAGTTATGGAAAATTTAAGAAAGAAGATCTTCCCAGCATTATGGAGGGGAACATGAGGAACTTGGCCACCAACATCGACAGATTGGTGTACGAGTCTCGTATCATCATAAAACGAATCAACGAGTTGGAGCAGTCGTCTAAAGTCCTAAATGAAAAGCTCAGGGATCAGAATTATGGCAAGTTGTCCACCATAATCAATAATTTAGTGTACCTGAACAAATTCCAACGGGTTTTCACAGATCCAGCAGAGAGAAAGGACATCATATTCAAGCTTACGGGGGACGAACAGTTGTTTGAAGTGATCAATAAGGAGAAGTCTGAAACCAATAGTTTTGTTCGTGTGTGCATCAGGTTCATGTGGGAGATGTTGATGTTGATCTTCCTGTTGTTCAAATTCGATCGGTCCAAGATGAACTTAGACAGAATCAGAGAAACATGGCTGGAACTTGACCCGAAAAGGACATATATCAACCGGGCATACGACTTTGTGGGCCACGATTCCAGAGATTCTACGTCTGGGTCTAGATCCAACAGTATACGGCCTCCCGAGGAGAAATAGGTATTTGCATTAGTCATTAGTTAGGGCCGCGGCTACAATTCACAGGTCATGGCAACTCTTGTACCAGTTCATGGCATCTCTCGTACCAGTTTCACACAAACTGACTCAAAGCGTCGACCCTGGCCACCATCTCCTTCACCTTCTTCTCATCGATCTCTTTCATCTCAATTTCCCCCACCAACTGCTCCATGGCCCGCAAATTCTCCGCCATTTGCACGTTGTTGATATCCAACGCCACCAATTTCGTCTGCACAAGCTTCCAGTAATGGTCCACCCGCCCATTGATCAACCCGTAGTCGTCTTTGATCATTGTAGGCTTATTCTCCAAATACTCCTTGACGCTCAGAATCACCTCTTCATTGTGGTTCAAAAGCTCTGTTAGCTTCCCCTTCAAGAACTCCTGCTTCTGGATGTCCATCACCAACCTCAATCTCTCGTTTTCCAACCTCTGGACCAACGACGGCCTTGTTTTTGTGGGTGGCTGTTGTTGCTTTGGGAGCAGCTCCCATTCGCGTTCGGGCACCAATTTCTCCGTCATTTTCTTCAACGAGTCCACACGAGTGGTCGATTCTTGGACTTGCACGCTCAAGCCATCAATGAGACTGTTCAATTTCGAGCCAGCGTCTCCGGGTTCGTCCATAGTGGCGTCTTGTCTGTGTATCTTACAATTGTGTAACTGAATAAGATCACTTCGCGGTCCGGGTAAATACTCACGAAAAAACCGATCTAAGGCAAGAAAAAAAAAACATAATCGACAAAGAACAGATAAACACAAACACTCGCATAATATGGTGACAATTGGCAACGCACATGAGGACTTAATCCATGACGCTGTCTTGGACTACTACGGCAAGCGATTGGCTACCTGTTCGTCCGACAAGACCATCAAATTGTTTGATATTGATGGAGACAACTACAAATTGGCTGAGACGCTAATTGGACACGAAGGACCTGTGTGGCAAGTAGCATGGGCGCATCCCAAATTCGGATCAATTTTGGCGTCGTGCTCGTATGACGGGAGAGCGTTGATCTGGAAAGAGCAGCCTGAAACAAGACAATGGTCGATCATAGCCGAACACAAAGTACATCAAGCGTCTGTCAACTCTGTCAGCTGGGCCCCACACGAATTGGGAGCTATTTTGTTGGTAACTTCGTCTGACGGGAAGGTTTCGGTGTTGGACTTCAAGGACGACGGCACGACTTCGCATGTCATATTCGACGCCCATTCCATAGGGGTCAATTCTGCCAGTTGGGCACCTTTGGCTGATAAGAGCGTCGACAGGAAATTTGTCACTTGTGGATCGGACAACTTGGTCAAGATCTGGAAATTCGACACAAAAGAACTGAAATACGTGGAAGAGGCCAGACTAGAAGGACACACCGACTGGGTGCGTGATGTGTCGTGGTCTCCTTCTGTGTTGGTTCGTTCATACATTGCCACTGCTTCGCAGGACCGTAGCGTATTGATTTGGTCTCAAGACAAGTCTGGTGTTTGGCAGAAACAGCTTTTGACGGAGGAAAAGTTCCCCGACGTGTGCTGGAGGTGTTCCTGGTCGTTATCTGGTAACATCTTGGCGGTTTCTGGAGGCGACAACAAGGTCAGTTTGTGGAAGGAAAACTTAGAGGGCAAATGGGAGTCTGCTGGGGAAGTTGACCAGTGAAAAATTAAGCTTAAGCTCTTGATTGTACATTAATATATACTCACACACAGTAGATCCCGTACACGGTAGATCCCGTACACACAGCATCACAAAAGATTGATGGTGGTTTCAAAGATCTTCTGCACGTCCTTGGACGCCTCGTCTGCTGCTTCCAACACCTCCTTGTGGTTGGCCATGCCCTCTTGTGGCTTGAACACCACGTCTGTCAAGGCGCTCGGTGGTTTGTCCCCCAACCCCACGTTGGTGATGAGCGAAAGTGCCAAAACCTTCATCCCACAGTGACGAGCAACCACCACCTCAGGCACCGTCGACATGCCCACAGCATCGCCGCCCAAAGCCCGGACCATTCTCACCTCTGCTCTGGATTCATATGTGGGCCCAGCGGCAAAGAAATAGACCCCTTCATGAACGTCTCTGGTGATGCCCAAGTCCTTTTTGGAGGTGTAAAAGAGCCTTCTTAACTCGAAATCGTAGGCATCTGATAACGGCAAGAATCTGGGCCCCGGTTCTATATTGGGGCCCCTCAAGGGGTTGAACCCAGCGAACCCGGGGAAGTTGATGTGGTCGTTGATCAACATCAAGTCGCCCACCTTAAATCCTTGGTTTACACCACCGGCGGCGTTGGTGGCTATAATGGTGCCGATTTCGATCTCATGGGCCAATCTCACGGGGAAAGTGGCTTCCTGTAATGTATACCCTTCATAGAAATGGAGTCTTCCAACCATACACATCACAGGGACCTTGTTTGAGCCAATTGTGCCGAATACAAGCTTGCCAGCGTGTCCTGAAACGGTAGATTGTTTGAATCCAGGGATTTGTTCGTACTTCAATTCGACTTGGTTCTTCAAGATGTTCACGATACCTCCGAGACCCAGTCCACAGATAATCATCACCCTTGGCTGGAAGTCGCCTATGGCTCCACGGACTTTGGCGGCCGCTTCTTTCAATGTGTTCTTGTAGTGGGTTTCATCAAATCCTTCAGACATGGTGCAATGATTTTGGAGATGTCCGGCTGCGAACTATTTAACCACTAAATACACTAAATATACGACCAATAAATTACGTACTATGTGAGTACTTATACATTAATGCTATTCTATGCTATGTTACAAACCAAGGGACGAGGCCTTGGCAATGTGCAGACGCTGCTGGGTATCTTTTGAGTCTTCAGCGAAGAATTCAGCAGGCGATGACGATTCTGGTTGCGTCAACGATAACGCCAGGTTGGTGGTGTCGTTTCTGGTGGCCAGCGGATGAGGACTGCTGTTTTTGAGGTTCAACGACGCCTCTATCAAGTCCAAATTGGCATTCAAGGTGTCGTCGTCAATGAAGGAATCAAACTTGTTTTTGTTGGACATCAAAGGAGACGACGGCATGGTGGTGGTGATCAGTTTGGTCTTGTTGAGGCGAGGAGATCTTCGGGTGGTACTGAAAGTCTTGAACGGAGGCAATCCCGGGATTGCCTTTCCGGGGGATCTTCTTTTGGGCGAGTTGTTGTCCTTGGGAGTTGGCCCGTCGAAAAGGCTGTTCATCCAGTCGGGACTTGACTTACTGAAAGATCTCTGGATTAGTTTTTCAAACTCTTCGGTTTCTGGACTGGTGGGCGGTACATTTTCCTTATCTTCATCCACGTTGATTACTCTGGTATTCGATTTGGTGGCCATCATTGGCGGCGTAATGCCCTGGTCTTGTGGTAATGGGTCTATGTCTGTCAACGGCCCGCCGTAATTATTCAACTGGTTTATGAAATCGTTGAGCTCATTTTGGTTGCTGAACCTTGCATTTTGGATTACCTGGTTTATCTCCGAGGGCGTATGAGAAGGTGTGACGAACTTGTGATCTTTCTTGTCTTTTTCCTCCAGTTTCACTTTCTTGTACTTTTGCTGCTTGAGGTACTTTTTCACCACCTGTTCTGGTCTCATGAACCCTTTGTTTCTTAAGAATAAGTAACAGGCGTTGCACAATGGCCCGTACATGCCTTCGTAGTTCTTCCTGTCAAACTCGGTGGAGGTCTGAAGTTCGAAATAGTTCTGGGGGAAGTCCATCTCAAAATACCTCCAATTTATGGAATCTTCGGTGGCACAATTGGGATTGACGCAGGTTAACCCGTGGTTCTCTGGGATTTTGCTTGCCTGGATCGTGTGTGTTTTCTTGCTATCGAGATCCTCCAAATCAGGCAACGAATGGAACTCGTGGCGTTTGGGCTTGTAAGGAGGCTGCTGTGGTGTATAGGGCGAGGTGTTTGCGTCGTCTTCTTCTTCGTCCTCGTCGCCTTCCTCTTCGTCTTCGTCGCCGTGGCGGTTTTCATTATATTCAGAATCGTCGGACTCACTGGATCTCTCTTCATGGATAGGTGAAGATATCATCAATGGCGTTTGTCTGTTGGTTATCATGGATCTTGTTCTCGAAGCCCGAACAGGCTCCACCATCGAGTTGGACCGCGTTGCCAACCCACTATTATTTCTTCTGTTGTATCGTCTTCTTAACACTTTGGGCTTCGCTAAAGTCTGTGCATCCACAAACGGCGCCAGCTTGAACCTGTCCAATACGCTCTGTTCGTCGTACTTCGCTGACGGCGTTGTTTGTTTGTCTGCTGTTCTTATGCTGTACATGTGGTTGTTGTATGGCTGGAAAGAAGGCAAAGACTTGGTCCTGGTGGCCTTCACGGGGTTGATAACGGCACTGTGGTGTCTGGTGTCAGGTTTCATTTGCTTCGGGTGCTGCTCCGACGTCTGCTGCTCCATGGGCCTCTTTTCGGACTCGGGTTTTTCAATGGTGTGCAATTTCAACCTGATTTCCAATGTAAGGGTCGACTCCTTCTTGTTCCCAAATAAAAAACTGGCCGACACGTTTTGACACACCCGTCCTGGAACAAGCGTCAGTTTGGAGTTCTTCAACAACTCAGACAACACGCCGTTGGAAACAAACGGCTCGTCTGGTTGCTCTGTCAAGTCCTTGTAGTACACGGCGTAATCGTTTGTTTGCAAAAGGAAATTCTCCGGCGAGCTTCTGAGGATCTGCTGGATACAGCTCTTCAATTCGTAGCCCCCTAACATCATTGAGTCATTTGTGGCATAAGAGGGGATTTGGGCCACTCGAATGGAATACAGGCCCGAAGATCTCGATAAGAACACCGTTGGGTTGTCGTTGAACGAGTACAACACTTTGACCTGCATTCTTCTGTATTCAGCATCATCTTCCATCTTTCTTGAGTTTATGGCGTTGGCAATGGGAAGTGGTGGTTGCTGTTAAATGAAGTTAGAGAAAAAAAAACAAACGCTTCAAAACAAAAAGGTGTAAAATCCTGTACTTGCACGATTGAAGATGTAGAAATCTCGAGTGTCTAAAAGTAAACATGGAAATTTGGCGTTCTGCACGCGACGCGAGTTTGGTAGTAATTTCAGATACGATCGCATCGATCGCTCGCGAAGGGTTGTGTGCAGGGATTTGATGCACCAGCGGGACGTGGGTGTGGTGGATGTGCTGCACGGCCACCAGAGGGTGGAACACAAACAACTGCCACAAATGGAGCTACAAACACAAACAGAGCCACAAACAAACGACCACAAACAGCACGTCTAGTTAAGGAGACACATTAGACGGGACATCATTTTATCTATGTACAACGGCTAACGCACGCCAACGCCACGCCAAAGCTATTTAGTCGTTTTGGGAACCACAACCATTCGGTGTGACATGTCTAATTGACCCCCACGACATCCTGGACCTGTCTCATGGTGGCCTGGGCCAACTCCCTCGCGGTGGCAGCGCCAGCGGCCGCAATGGACTCGAGATACGCTGGGTCCGCCACAAGCTCGTCGTAGAGGTGTCTTTTGTCGCTGAATTCGTCCACGATCAAGTCGGTGACGTGGTCCTTCAACTGCTTGTGGTCTTGAACCCATCCGAGGTCCTGGACAGTCTGGTCTATGGGGGTCCTTGTGAGCCCCGACACGATATTGATCAAGTTAGACACTCCCGGCCGCAGCTGAGGGTCGTAGTATAGCCGGCCTTGAATGGAGTCTGTGGCGGCCTTCCTGATCTTTTTGGCAATGGAGTCTGCCGGCTCTGTCACGTAGATGCAGGAGTTCTGGTCGGGGTCGGATTTGGACATCTTCTTGGTAGGGTCTCGAAGCGATAAGATCTTTTTCAGCGGTGTGAGCACCGACTTGGGCAACGGGAACAAGTTCGTTTTGTAGGTGCTGTTGAAGGTCTGGGCAATGTTTCGGGTGAGTTCGAGATGCTGGCTCTGGTCGTCTCCCACGGGAACATGGGTGCTTTTGTATACCAAGATGTCTGCGGCTTGTAAGACAGGGTACGTCAAGATACCGGCCTTGGTCTTGCCCATTATGTCGTCGTCGGCGATCGAGCTTTGGCTGGTCACTTTGGCCTTCAGTTTCCACTGGGTCATGCGGTTCAAGGACCCCATGCTGGTCAAGCACGTCAAAACCCACATGAGCTGGGTGTGTTGTGCCACCGCCGACTGGTGGAACACCGTGCACCGCAGGGGGTCGATGCCAGCGGCTAGAAGGCTGGCCACCGCCTCGTTCCGGGCCTGCTTCAACCACGGGCCGTCCTGGATCGTCGTCAATGCGTGCAAATCGGCGGTGCCGAACATGAACCGGGTGCTGGAGTCGGTATTTGTGTGAGACATGTCCCGCCAGTTCGAAACTGCACCTAGGTAGTTTCCGAGATGAATGCGGCCAGTGGGCTGAATAAGCGAGAAAACGGTGGACCCGCTGGGGAACGTCGCTGCCGCTGTGGTCTCGACCACCGTCAGGTAAGCCCGTATCGTTCGAAACATAACAGCTACAGTGTGGTTTACTGAAGATGAAAAAAAATTAGTGCGATATTGATGCTCATGATATACTTTATATAAGTGCTTGAGGAAGTCCGGAACCTAATGCAAATTACTTCCCCTGCTTGGATTCAGATTCCACGGCGAATCCGCCCGGTCTATTATTGATCTCGATGCCATTTTTCACTAGCCGTTTCTCCAACTTCTCTCGTTGGAGCTCCCTCCACCTGTTTAGTTTGGAGTACTCATGTAATTTGAACCCAAACACCTTGGGGGAGTAGAACTTGCGATCGTGCACCGGTATGGCTTGGGAAAAGTTCTGGAAGAACATAGCCGGGAACGAGGTCCCGAAGTATGCCCCGTCGATGACAGAGTGGCGGCCACTCTTGGGATTGTATATATCTTCACATTTAGCGCAGTAAAGCTTGACAGACGCCAACCGAGGCTGGTCGTTTAGTCCGATGGGTAAAAGCGGATGTAACTGGCAGTTGAACCTGGGACAGTAGCCGAAATCGCCCTGTCTGTATTTCTCGAACATCTTATTCAACCCCCTGGATGTGAGGATGTATCGAGCATGTATTAATCCATAGAGCATTCTCGCACTGTGTTCCAACGCATCCTTCTGGCTCTCCTCTAGCTGCTCTATGTCGATCACGTCCGTTATGATATCGATCAACGTGCTGATCTTGTTCACCTCCTGGTTCAACCCCGTCAAGTTGAACCGGTCTCGGATGTATTCCTCATCAATGTCACAGAAATACTCGTTGCCCTTTATGCCCAAAAATAAATCAATCCAATACTCCGTGAAATCGGAACTGGAATCGGTGTACTCTTCTTCCACCGTTGCAATCATGTTGTCGTTCGTCGTGCCTCGGTGTGACATTGTGTGTTTAGTATTTATTTTGTTGTCTGTGGTTGACACTCCTTAAATTGTATTGATGTAATGAACGAAAAAAAAACTCATCAAATGGCAACACAATAAACAGTGCGAAATAATTTCATCAAAACCAAAAAATCAATAAAGAACTCAATTCCATGAGAGCTTTGGTGTACCCCGAGATCTTGCACGGCGGAGAAGTCCACACGCTCGCGGTCGACAAGAGCAACACCTGGTTGGCCACCAGTGGCAAGGATGGGTCGATTTTTGTGTGGGACGTTGCCCAATTGGTTGGCGTCAACAAAGTACCGCCAAACCTGGTGAAAGAGTACTTGAGCCGAATCCTGCCTGTGGCGAAGTACGACTACCATGGCGGGAATGTGGTGAAGACACTTCTGTGGTGCCCTGTGGGTGGCCCGAACTTGGTGTCCACCGATGCCAAAGGCCAGATATACCTGCACCCGATCGAAATCGAGACTTCTGGAAAAGAACCCACACGGTTGTACCCCACGGCGGATGGCGGTGAAGTGCCGACGGTCGACTTGTCGTGGTCCCAAGATGGACGGCTACTTGCCTGGAGCACGGTTGACGGCAAGGTGCATGTTTACGACTTGGCCAGACAAACCTACCAAGAGTTGACAAGTCTAGTCAAAAGCCCCAAATTAACTATCCAAAGAAGCATCGCTTTCGACCCTACGAATAAGTACCTCATAACCGTGGGCGACGACACAATCATCTATATATACCAGTACCAGTACGTGGCCGACACCGAAGAACAGCCGCGGTACCAGTTCAAGTTACTCCAGCATATCACTCGGCTCATGAACCAAAGCCATATAAATATCAACTACAACCGAGTGTCGTGGTCACCCGGCGGAGAGTTTGTGTCGATTCCCAGCTCAAATAGCAACAAAGCCACGATGATCACGATATTGACGAGAAACGGGTGGGAAAATGCCTTGAATTTAGTGGGCCATGGCACCGATTGTGAGGTGGTCCGGTATAACCCCCAAATCTTTGGCAAATCCGATGATCTGGTCGCCAACTCCATGGATTATGCCAACGTGGTTGCGACTGCTGGGTCAGATAAAACGCTTGCATTGTGGAACACCGATAAGGAATTGCCCATCGTGGTGGTTGAGAATCTTGTGAGTGATTCCATCGTTGATATTTGCTGGGAGAATTCTGGTAATTCTCTTTTCCTTGCTTCCTTGGACGGCCACTTGACGGTAGTATCTTTCGAGGAAAATGAGCTTGGCCCGGAAATGTTGAGTATAGGCTCGTGGGCTCTGGTGGTCAAAAAAGAGCCGGTTGATACCAGACCTTTCAATGCGAAACCAGAACAACCAGGGTCTAGAAAGGGAAACAATACGGTGGAGATCTTGGACAGCAAAGATGCTGTGCTGTTGAACACAACTTCGAATGGCGGAGATGTGGCGAGTTCCACCGAAGAACAGCTACAAGAGGCCGAAGACACGATAAAGGATCACAAAGAAGACTTTTCTCCGTCGGTGATTCCTCCACCAGACATCACCGACACTGATGCGATGGATGATATGTTGAATGCAGCGATGGCCAGTCGGTCGGGGTCTATGAAAGAGAGCAGTGTGTCCAAGGAGAAGGCTCCAACAGTAGCCAGAAATGGGGGTTCCAAGACCAACGGCACCGTGAACAAACTTGAAGTCAGCAAGCAAAAAATCACAATCTCAAAAGACGGCAAGAAAAGGATCCAGCCGATGCTCGTATCTAGCAACGGTGATTCCAGTGGATTCAAACCATTGACACAGGTATCAGACCGAAGCAACGGGAGGACGGTATCGGGTGGGGGGTCAAAGCACCTTATGGACCTCGATAAACCATCATATAATGTGCCAGACGATTTGTTGAAGCTGGTAAAGAGACAAAAGGTTGGAGAAGATGGTGCCACGAAGAAGCCTAAACGAGAGTTGGAGCCGGTGAAGTTCATTGGATCAGTAGTGGTGAATCCAAACACTGCGTTCTCTAAGACCAGATTGGCCACTCCCAAAATCAGACTGAGCTTCCAGTTGACCAGTGCCGTTGAGAATGACGAAACCTTCGTCCTTGATATAAAGAATGGCAGTGGGAACGATGTTAGGCCTTCAAGAATCACCTACTACAAGAAAGATAGACAAACGTGGACGGATTTCATACCAAAGTTCATACACTTGGCGACAGAGGGTCTGTCATTCTGGGCTTTAAGCACCACTGATGGGAACATCTTGACTTATTCCCACATAAGTGGGAAGAGGCTATTGCCACCCCTCGTATTGGGCTCACCGCTTTCGTTTTTGGAGAGTCAGGGCAAATACCTTATGGCAATCACCAATATAGGTGAATTATACGTGTGGGATCTTGAAGCAAGAAAGCTCCACTTGAAAACTCCCCTGAGTATAAGTGCTCTATTGGAGAACAACACCAAGTACCTTGACGAAGGGTTATCCAGGTCCGACAAGATCACGTTGTGTTCGATAACTTCGATTGGTATACCGTTGATCACGCTTTCTAACGGCTCAGGTTACCTTTTCAACGTGGATTTGGGTGTATGGCAGACAATAACCGAGAGCTGGTGGGCGTTTGGGTCTCATTATTGGGACTCTCTAGGCGTAGACAGTGTGTCCAAGCCCCAAAGTTCATCTATATTCGGCGAAGATGGGGAATCGATCACCAGCTTATTGGAGAGCAAAACCAACGAGGAAATATTACGGGGCAGCAGATCTGGCAGAGGTAAGTTTTTCAACAAGATATCGAAGAACATGTTGATGAAGGAAGGGTTTGAGAACCTTGAGAACACCATATCCGTGAGTCATCTTGAAAACCGAATCCTTTGCTGTGAATTACTTGGGGAGAAGAAAGATTTCCATGAGTTCTTCATCTCCTATGCGAAACGGATCTGTGAATTGGGATTGAAAGCTAAGATTTTCGAAGTTTGCAACCAATTGTTGGGGCCCGACGACAGAACCAACTGGGACCCAATGATTTGTGGTATTGAAAAGCATAAACTCTTGCAGGAGGTGGTATTAGCTTGCTCGCATTTGAGAGATAGTCAACGGATCTTGACCCATTTCGCCCAAAAGATTGATTTACTCCAATGTGTATGCTATAATTTCTAGGAATGTATTATGTACAAGTATTTACAGGTAAACCCCCACCTCAACTAGCTGTTTCAGTTTGAAAGTTTGTACGTGTTGGTTTCGTCCCAGCTTTTGTCGCCAAGAAGCCCGCCAACGGCGCCTTGCTTGTTGTTCAATTTGTCCATAGGCCCGGCAACTCTTTCCACGTAACCGTCAGGCCCACAAACCAACGCCAAGCTCGGTGGCTCTTTGGCTATCTTGCTGGTAACTTTCGCTTGGTCCAAAGCCGATTTGTAATAAACCACTTCTTTGGTGTACTCTACCGGCGAGTCGTCAGACAGGACATCCCCATCCAAAATGGCCTTACGCAACTTCAAAGCGTCAGCCGACGACATCTCACCCAACTTCTGTATCTCCTCTTTCCTCTGAGGGCTTACATAATGGGGCTGCTTGGGCTTGAAAACGTCCTTGGGGCCCACAAGCTTGGTTTCGGAGTCGTAATGATGAATGAATTCTACCCGATCGAGTTTCTCCAAAAAGAACATGAACCGGTCCAACAACTTGAGTTCGCCAGGCTTTCTGGCTGAATAGTGGACAGTGACATACCCCTTATATGGGTTCCTCGACATAAGTACCTGTAAGATGGGAGCTATACCGGTACCAGCAGCGTAGAACGCCAAATTATCAAAATCAGGGACCTTATTGACAGCTTTGATCTTATCGAGGTAGATTTCCGGGTCGACCTTAGAAGGCAAGTCTTTGAACACCGGCCGTTCATGTAACTTGTTCAATGGGTGGTATGGGAACCTGTACTCGGTGTTGGGGCCTCTCAATTCGATTTCGTCTCCTACTTCTTTGTCCACAATGTACTTACTCACTTCCCCGTCGTTGTACCTCTTGATGTACAACGTCATCACCCCACCATGGTCGTAGTCATTCCCACCTGGTGTTATCACTTTAAGCAACGGCTTTCTTTCTCCGGACCTCGTGTACTCCGATTTCATAAAGTAAAGTGGGAGTGGAGTATAGGATCTAGATACCATGATTTGGGGCTGTTTCACTTCCACCGACCATATTCTGTCGCCATTCCACAACGACTTCAGAGAGTAGTCAGTCGTGAAACTCAACTGCCAGTGGTTGAACTTTGGCTTTAACTCGACCAAGTAGTGGTCATCGTCGATCTGTTCCTTGTGTGTTACCACAAACGGGTGGAACTCAGCAGGGTCAAGAATCTCTTGAGAATCCGAGCCCTTCTCCCCAGGATACATCCATACTTTTATGGTGTATCCTGCCCATACTACCACCACTGCTGAGATCATGTGCGGGATGTACCGAGTATACCGCTTCACTGGCTTGATTTTACCGTCTTTGGATTGTTTGGTGAAATCGTCTTGGTTGGGAAGGCCTGGGTAATCGTAGCTCAATCTCTCGTGCTTCAATTTGGGGAGGTACGGTTTGTTGTCCTTTTTCATAAAGCCCATCACCTGTTTGTTCTCCAATGGTGCAGCTGCCGCCAGAGACGTCGTGGACTTGATTTTGAACTGCTGTACTTGATTACTGTCTTTGTGGGTCAACAGACTTTCCAGGCCATTTTCAGAGGCTTTAGAACCGCTTTTTCCTCCCTTTTCACTTCCTTCTGGTGCCTTTCCATCCTTGGACAGACTGTAGAGCCTGCTCCAGCTTCGAGGCGACACCAAAGTGGTTCTTCGTATAGCTTTCAATAACATAGATCAGTGTATGGTAAATGAGAAGCTTCGCAAAAAATACTCACAAAATTCACTACTTATTTTTTTTCTCTTCATCTAGTATAGAATGAAGCTTATAAGGTCAATTGATGCACACAAAGATAAAGCATGGACTGTCAGCAGCCACGCAAACCTTCCCCTCCTTGCTACAGGATCCACCGATAAAACGTCCAATATCTACAGGCTATCGTCCAAAAGGAACTTTCCTTTGATTAGTAAACTACAGGATTCGCATAAAAGATCCATTCGGAGTGTAGCGTTCAAGCCGCCGTTGGGAGGCGCTGATTCTCCTGACACTCAGTACATTGACTTGCCTGTGTTGGCGTCTGGCTCTTTTGACAGCACGATCTCAGTGTGGGGAATCGATGAGCCAGAAGAAGACTTTGAAGACGATGAAGACGAACAGCTGCAGAATGACAAATTCGACAAACAAGTGCAATTATTGACGAGCCCCCAAAACGAATGGAACTTGATGGCTATCATTGAAGGCCACGAGAATGAGATCAAGGCGGTGTCCTGGAACTACAAGGGCAATCTTTTGGCGTCGTGTTCTAGAGATAAGACTATTTGGATATGGGAAACAGACCCCGAAACACTCGAGGAGTTTGAATGTATATCGGTCTTGAGTGACCATGACCAGGACATTAAGCATGTGGTGTGGCACCCTACACAGAACTTGTTGGCGAGTTCTTCATATGACGACACTATCCGTTTATACAAGCAGGATGAGAACGACGACGATTGGTCGTGTGTGGGGATATTGAATGGGCACGAAGGAACCGTGTGGAGTTCCAGTTTCGAGCACCCAAAATCTCCTAGTGCATCTGGTGCTATAGGAAACCGTCTGATTAGATTGGCTAGCGCCTCTGACGATTTGACGGTGAAGATCTGGACTTCGGTAGATGGTTCGGCGCAAGACGAGCACCGTGAAAAGGCCGGTTTGCCCAGTTCCATTAAGTACACCGCCAAAGAAATGGTCTGGGAATTGGAAGCGACGTTGCCACAAGTGCATGAGTACTCGGTGTACTCGGTGTCGTGGTCAAAGCAAAGTGGAAGAATTGCAAGTGCAGGAGCTGACGGGAGGGTGGCTGTGTACCAGCAAAATGAAGGAGCTAAAGAATGGGAGATTGTGTCAGTGCAGACATCTAGTCATGGACTCACCGAGGTCAATTGCGTTTCTTGGGCCCTGACGGAGGAGGGGGATGAGGTGGTGGTGACGGCGGGGGACGACGGCCGTGTGAATATTTGGAGCCCCTAGATTGCCAGTGGTTGCGTTCACGTTCTCCGAAAGTTTAAAAAATAGTAGCCCCAGATCCGTCAGAATACGTTATCGTTATTATTGAGGAACAAAGGGTGCCCAATTACAGATTGCCACCAGGCGAACACGATGTGAAATTATTACGGGAGGTGGTAAGACAATCTTTGAGTTTGCACTTGTTGGAGAAGTTGATGCAAGATTTGGTCACTTCCACCAGGGTTTTGATCTGGTTCTGTGAATCTGTGGGTAAGATGCTCGAGTTGCAAGAGAATGTCGAAGTGGATCATAAAATTGTGTACGACTTGTTGTTAACCATCGCTTCTGGTGGTGTGGAATACTAAAAGAAATTCAAAAGCAGTACGATGAGAAGGTTGAAAATATCGATCATGGAAAGAAGCTCTCAAATATAGGTGCTTGATGATCCTGAGCTTTATACTTCGTGTGTATACTCCAATAGAAACTTGTCTTCTATGTATACAATATGACCAGTGCTATTGTTCAATCAAGAGAAGGCGATAAGTAAATCGAGCAAGACAGAGAGAAAGAAATGGATATCACTGGCTATAGTATTTGAACTACACAGGTACACAGGTATTCTCTTGAGCTTTTTTAGGCAATGTTGTATTCTTCGGCAAATTCGAGAATATGTTTGGCAACGGTAACAGGTTGGGTTGCACCAATGAAATGCCCACCATCGACCTCAACAAGCTTAACATTCTTGGAGTGTTTGGTAAAAGCTTTTTGGCCTGCAAAGCCAAAAATAAAATCGTTAATCCCCCAGACTGCCAAAATGGGGACGTTGGTGGCTGCAAAAAAGTCGTGGAATCTTGGGTACAATTCGACGTTCGTTCTATACTCGGAGAAAAGGGCCAATTGATTCTCAGTCGTGTTTGGATACTCCGACAAGAGCTTCAAATCGATCAAGGGATCTTCTGGGTTAATATGTGAAGGTTCGGGCTCACCCTCAAAGTACTGCTTGTGATAAGGCTCGTAGGTTAAAAATAAATCAGTCAATTTCTTTTCGGAATCCTTAACTACCTCTTTTTCATGTTCGGTAAGGGTGTCTTTGTCCAAGAGTTCCCAAACAATCTTCAATGGGTCCCAAAAACCGGTGAGGCCTTCTTCGTAAGCATTTCCGTTCTGACTTATTATGGAAGTGATGGTGAATTTGTGATTAAGAGCTAATCTCAAACCAGTGGGAGCACCATAATCGAAAATGTAGACACTGAACTTAGCGATACTCAAAGCATCCAAAAATTGTCCAATGGTTCTTGCAATGGTATCAAACGACAATTTGGATCCTTCAGGAATCTTTGTCAACCCAAACCCAGGTAAGTCAGGAGCAATCACGTGAAATTTATGACTCAACAATGGGATCAATGCCTGGAATTGTCTTGATGATGAAGGAAATCCATGGAGTAATAACAATACGGGATCGGAAGTAGATCCGCTTTCTCTGTAGAAAACTTCGGCGTCGGAAACTTTTTGAGTTTTGTAGTAAATAGACATTCTTGGGAAAAGGTGCTGATCTTATTTTCAGCGCTTTCGTCTCCCTACTTATACTACCCAGAGCCAGCGGGGTCATTAGTAAAATTAGTAAACTCAATCTCTCGGAAGTTAGCCA
>JAKTSP010000061.1:100579-157729 GCA_030580255.1 Yamadazyma sp. yHMH393
TGTGATTCACCTCGCACCACCAATTGTAGGCTTAATAATACACCCCATACTTTCAAGATTCACATTCCTAAATAGTCTATGCGGCAAACTCAATATAGTGGCTGCTTACAAATTTGTTCTGCCTGTGCGCTCACAATATAAGCCATAGAAGTCATATCAGCCCTGCACTCCCCTGCCGCTCTTTCTTAGTCTTCTGGCGCTGACCGCTTGTGCAAATCAATTTAAAAGATCAACCCGATCAAAATGATAAACCCAAGGACTCCTAGCAAGATAAAAAGGCAACAAAGCATCCGGCCTCCAGTCCTTCTCTGATACCGTTCGGCACGCCGCAACTCGGTGGATGCTCCCTGGACATCGTCGTTGTACCGAAGAATGTTGTCCTCTATAGAATCAATGGCAAACTGCTGCTCGTGTACTATATCCTCCAAATTAGCATAGATGTCATTAATATAGGTGATATCCTGGCTGATCTGCTCGATCTCCCTTTCCCTCTCCTGCACAAGTAAAGTCTGCTGCTCCAACTCCTCTGCATTGACTGGCTCGTACGTTATTTGCACCTGCTGTGGCTCCGAATCTATTTGCACCTGCGTTTGTGTTTGACCAGGTTGTTGCCACGATTCTTCTTGTGCCACCATTTGTTCTGGTACTCTGCCGTACTTCTCCGCTGTTTTCTTCAGCATGGTCTCGTATTTCCGCTGGTGTGTTTGGTACGTTTTCAAACTGGACTTCACCAACTTTATCAACAACGATTCTTTCTGTCTTAAATAGGTGATGGTGTCCTCGTCTTCGTGGCCCGTCTCACACTCATTCAAGTACGTATTGACCTTCTGTGTTAGCTCATTGATAGTTTTGTAGTTGTTTGTGATCTTCTCGTTGAGCCCTGCGATGTTAGACGCGAGCTTCTTGAGCCTAACAGGTTTATTGAAGTCATTGTCGTCACTGTTGAATAAAGTGTCATACTGATTGTTTAAGTTCTTAAGCGACGCTAGCTGACTGTTGTTGACATTATAGAGCGTGGTTTCAATTTGCTGCGAGAACGTCTCAAACTCGGGGAAGTCTTTGTAGTGCACAGACCTGGCATCGGCGGCACCGGCCTCTAAATCGTCAAAATTGTTGAAGGACATTGATGGGGTGTAAGCGGTGTGGGTGATCTATCTTTCGCACTATAAGGACGGCTATTGGTAAGGGCACTGAATATTATGTTATATGCAGGAGTATATATTTTTATCAGTTATACGTTACAAAAGTTATACGTTACAAGTTATACGATACAAAATTTATGAGTTACAAGTTGTAACTTATGTGCAGGAGATTGCTTGTACTCTGTATTATTTTATTCTATCTCTATAGACCAATTCCTAATTTACACGTTTTGCTCGTTCAACCACCCTTCACAATCCATGGCAGCTTGACATCCGGACCCTGCAGAAGTGATGGCTTGTCTGTAAATTTTGTCTTGGACATCACCAGCAGCAAACACACCTGGGATGTTGGTGAAAGTGGTACCAGGTTTGGTCTTGATGTATCCGGTATCGTCAGTTTCCACCTGCTTACCGAAAACGGCAGTGGCAGGAGTGTGGCCAATGGCGTAGAACAACCCGTTGACTGGCAAAAGGGATTTTTCTTGGGTTTTGTTGTTGATGATGTTGAGCCCAGTCAAGAGTTTACCGTCACCTTGAGCATCTATAGCTTCGGTGTTCCACAAGATTTCCAACTTATCGTTTTCCTTGGCTCTTTTTTGCATGATGGTGGAGGCTCTCAATTGGTCTCTTCTCACCAATAAGTACACCTTGGAACCGTACTTGGTCAAGAACAAAGCTTCCTCACAAGCAGAATCACCACCGCCAATGACGGCCAAAGGCTTGTTTCTGAAAATTGGCACTGCTCCGTCACACACAGCACAGGCAGAGATCCCTTGTTGCCAGTAGGTTTCCTCACCAGGGATGTGCATTCTTTTGGCAGAAGCACCAGTGGCAACGATCACGGCGTCACTGGTGATTGGTTCGGCGTCTTCATTCCACTCAGTCCATAACTTGAAAGGTCTGGAGCTAAAGTCCACCTTGGAAATGGTCTCGGTGATGATCTCGGTACCGAATCTTTCACTTTGTTTTCTCATGTTGTCCATCAAGGCAGTACCGTTGATACCTTCTGGGAACCCCGGGAAGTTTTCCACGTCGGTGGTGGTAGTTAATTGCCCACCAGCGGCAAACCCGTTGGCCAACATCCCTTCGTATAAAACGGGCTTGATCTCGGCTCTGGCCAAGTAGATGGCGGCGGTGTGGGCAGCGGGGCCGGATCCGATAATAGTGACTTCGTTGTGAACCATTCTAGTAGATTTGAGTTGATATGTTGCAAAAGATTTGTTGTTTAATCTCACAAGCTTATTTAACATAAAAAGAAAGAAAGAAAAAAACCGGTGTAAATTAAGGTCAATTTATATGTTGCTCATGATTTTGAAAAGCGATGGTGGAATTAGTAATTTTCCAACGGCCTAGACGCGACATTTGTCGATGTCGCACAATCTGTTCCATGTTACCATTGATGATAAATAATGTCGGGCTTTCCTTTTGTCAGGGACTCGGCAGGCCTCTAGTTTGTCAGTAGATTACAAACACATTTTAGATTCATTCGAGACGAGTTGCTTTATTTTGTTTGACGTTATTGGTCATGGGCCTGAGGAGTAGCGTCGACGTCTTGATTGGATATTTGGGCCTGTTTGGCAGAATTGAAAGTTGAAAGTTAAAGTTGGAAAGTTTCTTTAGTTGTTGCAACCAGCAACTACGGCAGCCAACATTGAGTGGAGAGGTGCCGGTCTGTGGTTTCGGTCTGGTCTCGGTCTATCTCAGTTTGTCTCTGTCTCGGTATGTCTCAGTGTGTCTCGGTGTGTCTCAGTGTGTCTCAGTGTGTCTCAGTCCCTGGTTCGTCTACCAGACATTTGTCGTGAATGTCTCTGGGACCAAGTTTCCTTGCCATGCCCCACCCCTAACTCAAGATAAACTCCGATACCACCTTCGAGTGCTGCAACGCCGGGTTCAACAACGCGTTGGTCATAAACCACTGCAACCCCTTTCTTCTGTGCTCCAACCAGTTGCTGGTCCACATCATCCTCTGAATGCTCAAGGAATCTTTCAGTGGCAAAGGCGGCACCTCGATGTTGTGGTACTCTTTCACCAACTGGCCTCTGAACCGCTCGATGTCGCTATATCTCTTGTAAATGCTCACAGAAGTGTAAGATGACTGGTTGATTATGATCCGAATATGCCACACCACGTACGGCTTGCCACCGTCGCCTTCGATGACGTGGTGGTCCCCCACCAACACGTCGGTTATGTGGCTATTCTCAAGAAAATGTTCGTCTTCGGGGGTCCTGTCCTCCAAAGTTATGGGAACCGGTAGAATTTTGTTTAGCTGGGACATCGACCGGGGACGTGGCATTGTGCTCGGGTTTTTTTGGGGCAAACTGGATCTGTGCTAGACGAATGGCGTGGTTCGTGTCTGTGGAGGTGTTTGTTTGTATTTTAAAGTTGTGGTTATTTCAAACGTTTTGTCAATTGCTTCAGGATTCTGTGGTGACGGGGTTGGTATTTTTTACTTTGCGATCTAATCGCTAATAATTTTCTAATATCAGTTCTTTTTTTGTATTTGATTTAGGCCTATTTTCAAGAATGGACAACATAGCATCGAAATATTCCGTATGGAGACGGCTCATCCACCAGTTCCAGGCAAGAAGAGATATTCCATTCCGAAGAAAGTTTTTTGTGGGGTACGATTTGCACGGTAATACCTACTGGGAGTTCACGCCCGATGGAAACATGCTTCGATTGAGGAGGAAGATGGAACCGTTCCAAGAATACATATTTAAGGCAGACTACGCATCGACTATTCCCCCACCATGGCTCCAGTGGTTACGGAGAACTCGGCAGAGGGCCCCTACACTACAGGAGTTGGTTGAGGAGCAGGTCAGACAGAGAAATATGAAGATATTGGCCCAAGAAGCAGATGAGAAATGGAAGAACGAGAAATTGCAATTGGAGGCAGAGCAAAGGTTGAAGTTGGAGCTGGAGCTCAAGAGAGCCGCTCAAAAGGGTTCGCCAGAGCCACAGCCGGTGGCAAAAGAGGCATCTGAACCCAAACCCACGCCTGCAGATCCGTGGGCAGAAGCAAATAAGGCCCAGGAAGAGGACTACAATCCCATCGAATCTGCCGATATCCCGATCAGGAAATAGGTATTATAGGCACACTTGTATATAGAAGCAGCTGAAGTTTCCGGGGGTTCCAGCGTGCCTTTTGTTTTAGCTAACGTTGGCAGTTTCCACGATGCTTTGTATTACCCGGATACACTTTTTCTTGAGATGCGAACATTTGGCTTGGTAAATAGCATAGATAAACGCTTGATAACGAATGGAAGAAGTATCGATCAGTATAGCGGAAACCAATGCTCTACGAGCCAAAGTGGGTCTTCCGCCTATCCCTGATTCGGAAAGCGTACGGAGTGGGCAGAAAAGTAAGCAAACTATGTCGGTAGAGGAAACAAATAAGGTCCGCGAAGCACTAGGATTGAAACCCATTGAAGTAACAGAGACGCCGAAAAATCGGAAGGATAACGGCCTGGTTGCGGGAAAGGATGACAGGGAGAAGAAACTAAAGGATAAGTTTGAGCTAGCAAAGCAGCGGGCTGAAACCCGGAGGAAATTGCGGTTGGGTGAGACTTTACTTGATAGCTATGAAGAACAGTCTACTGACGATTGGTTAACAGGATTGGGCCGAAAACAGAAGACAATAGTGGAAACAAAGGCGAAAAGTGGCAAGACATCTGGTACAGAAAAAGAGAGCAGTGTTTCTGGAGAGGTTGATGCTGAAGGGGAGATTATTGTTTCACATAAAGTGGGTGATTTGAAAGACTTGAACAACGAGATATTCACATTGGAAGATAACGATGTATTGAGCGAAAATGATGCCATCAGCAATGACAAGTTGACTGTTGCCGCTAAAGTGGACAAAGACTTGAAGGAGAAGGCGAAGGTTCGGGCAATAAAGGGGGGGTTAGGGTACCAGCCGCTAGAACACGAAGATGACATAGAAGAAGAAATTGTCGTTCGAGGAGGCTCAGTGGAGACGAGAAGTTCAGGGGAAAAGAAAGAGATCCAGAAGGAGGAAGGTCTGGGGAACAAAAGAAAGGTGGATATGGACTTGTTCGAGGAGCAATCCGAGCCTAAGAAAGTGAAAATGAAGAAGCTCAAAAAGAAGACTGATAAGAAGCAGCAGCGAGTCCGGGTACAGGACGACGACGATATCCAAATTGAGACAGTCGTATTATCTGCCGTGGATAATGAGCTAGAAGATGATTTGGAGGCGACATTAGCATTACAGCGGAAATTGAAGCAGCAGAAGAGGAAAACGATGAAGCCAGAGGATATAGCCAAGGAGATACGACAAACCGCTGTGGCCAACGAAGAAAATGAGCTTGAAAGGAAGGTGATGCAGGGAATGGAATTACAGGGGACATTTGACCCCACAGCCGATTTCTTGAACACTTTGAGGCCGAGAGAAGTTGAGGACGCCAAGCCCGAACCCCAAGACCATGACAAAGACGCCAAAGACGTTAAAGACGATGAAGACGTCAAAGACGTCAAAGTCAACGATCCGGCCCAAGAGCAGCCAATAGAAGAGTCTGTCAAAACGGAACAGGTACAAGAAAAACTTGCTGGAGACCCAAGTGCTGAACCAAGCGAGGATTCAGGCACTGGTCGGTCTCTAGGCCTCTCCCAAGCATTGAAGCATTTACGGTCCAAGGATCTCCTTCCCACCGCCGACAACCAAGCCACAAAAGACCACAGAGCCCATCTTCAACATCTCGAGCTTACCCGGATCAAAATGGCCATAGAGGAAAGGAAACTTCGAGAAATGCTTCAAACCAGTGGTGAATACAAGGCCATGCCAAAGGAAGAGCAAGAAATGGTGTTAAGAACCAAACTCGACCAAGTCTTCATCGAGAAGGGAATTGTCAACGGGGATCTCGAACCCAAGCTCGCTCCACAAGTCACCATCCAACACAGAAACGACGCTGGAGAGGAAATCGACACCAAGCAGGCGTACAAGCTTTTGTCCAGCAAGTTCCATGGAACTAAGTCGAGACAGAAAAAGAAATGGAACTAGACCAACACACGGCCGAAAGCTGATCGAATCCAAAATCTCACACTTAAATATTTACTAATAATCCACGCTGGTCGTATTCCGTTTCGGAGATGTCAAATGTGACAAGTTAAGCCGAGTGCCATCTGATAAAAATAGGATCCTTTATTTCCTGTATATAGTTCATTAGTAAGTACGCAGTAAAAAAAAACCGGAAAAGAATAAAGGAAGACTATTTAACTTCAAATACTAATTCAATTGTAAGGTGCTTCTTCAGTATGTCTGTTGTGGTGATACGAATCGGTGGGATGACATGCGGGGCGTGCTCCAGCAGCATTACCGCTGCATTGGAGGCACTCCCCGGTGTATCCGGCGCAGATATCTCCCTTTTGACAGAAGAAGGAAAAATAACCTATGACAGAGCACAGGTCTCCGCCACAGACATTATCAACGCCGTTGAAGACTGTGGGTTCGAGGCCAGCATAGTGCTGGAGACAGACGACACAAATCTGGCACCGGCGGATAAAATAGAAACAGTCCTAGGCATAACAGGGATGACTTGTGGAGCATGTAGTGCGGCGATAACGTCGGCTTTGGAGAAAGTGGAAGGTGTGGAGCTGGTGCTGGTGAACCTTGTGACGGAAGACGGCAAGGTTATACACCAGAGCACAGTGGCGACTTCACAGATCGTGACGGCGGTGGAGGATTGTGGGTTTGAAGCAGTTGTGTTGACGTCGCAGAATCTACTGAAGAAAACAAGCCAGAGCAAGTTTGCTATTACAGGAATGACCTGTGGTGCCTGTAGTGCTTCGATAACCAGGGCATTGAGGCTGGTGGAAGGCGTTGTGGACGCCACGGTCCTGCTTTTGACTGAAGAGGCAGTGGTTACCCATACAGCCCAGGTGTCTACTGCGGATATAATTGCAGCCATCGAAGACTGTGGTTTCGATGCTACGTTGTTGCAGACGTCGATGATGGAGAGCGGTGACGACAACGAGGAAAGGTTGGTGTTGCAGGTGTACGGGTTGAGCGACGGTGCTGACTTGGCGGGTTTCCAGTATAATCTCGAGGCTTTGTTGACGAGCTTGGGGCCGGGGATTCTTAATTTTAAACTTCGTACCGACAGCAACGTGCATACCATCATAGATACTCACGGGCAGCATGATCTGGAAGCAGGTGCTGCTTTGCTTCTGACCAGGAGCCACGACTCTGAGATATTCGAAGACAATGACCACTTGATTAATGAATTGACCATAGATTATGATTCCTCTATGGTGGGGGTGAGGGACTTGCTAGACAAACTCAACGGGTTGGACGAAAGCGTTGGCTTTTTGATTCTTAACTCCATTGACCAGACATCCAACTCCCAGGTGCAGTTGTTGTCGAAGATAAAGGAGATCAATTACTGGAGAGCCAATTTTGTGAAGTGCTTGATCTTCGGTATTCCAATCCTTTTGTTATCTAAGACACAGGGATTGCAGTTCTGGAAGACAAAGATGCTTTTTTCTGGGCTATTTTGGACCACATTTATCCAGGGCATTTTGGGAAGTTATATCCAATTCAAGCTAGGAATCACTTTCTTGAAGAAACTACAACAATTTGTCACCGTCAAGGGCTCAAGTGCCACTATGGATGTGTTGGTTTCTATTTCAACCATGATATCCTACTTGTTCCTGGTATTGTCAATGTTGATAAGTATTTGGAACGGCAATACGACAAAACCTCCTGTTGCGATGTTTGAGACCAGTGCCATGTTGATCACGTTCATTTCTGCTGGTAAGTGGCTTGAAAATAAAGCAAAGGGTGCCACATCTACGGCGTTGTCGAAGCTTATGTCGCTTACCCCTACGAGTTGTGTCATCGTCACCGATAATGTGAAATACGAAAATTACATAACGACCCTCAAAACAAAGGAGGCTACCAAAGAGACAAAAACCTCAACCGACCAAGGAGAAGGTATTAATGAGAACCACTTTCCCACAAGAGCTATCGAGTTTGACTTGGTTCAAACTAATGATATCACAATTGTCTTACCTGGTGCCAAGATTCCGGCAGATGGAAAGATTGTCTTTGGAGAGTCAGAAATTGACGAGTCTCTCTTGACGGGGGAAAGCTTACCTGTTCACAAGAAATTTGGCGATTCTGTTATTGGCGGATCTGTTAATGGCCCCGGCATTTTACACGTATTGGTTTCAAAGGTAGGCAAGAATTCGCAATTGCAAAAAGTGATTAAATTGGTGAAGGACTCCCAGATCAATAAGGCTCCGATACAAAGGTACAGTGATTACATTGCGTCGAGATTTGTGCCTGCAGTTTTACTGATTTCTTTGGTCACGTTTGCATTCTGGATGTTATTCTGTTACTCCAACGACTCGACATTGCCAAAAGTGTTTGAAATGGAAGAAAACGGGAAATATTTCGTTTGTTTGAAGTTGGCCATTTCTGTCATTGTGGTAGCATGCCCTTGTGCATTGGGTTTGGCTTCCCCTACTGCCATTATGGTGGGGACTGGTTTGGGTGCAAAAAATGGGGTTTTGATCAAAGGAGGTGAAATCCTCGAAAAGGCTAACGACTTGAATATTTTGTTGTTCGATAAGACAGGAACTTTGACGACTGGTCGAATGAGTTCAGCTAATTTCAAGATATTGAACGAAAAAATGCCTGTCCATCTTTGGTGGTCGCTAATTGGCGGTCTTGAAAGTAATTCGGAACACCCCATCGGACGAGCATTGGTTACCATTGCCAGAAAAGAATTGGGGCTTTTTGAGGAAGACCACTTCGAGCCGATTGTGAAGTCTTTTGAATCAATTACTGGGTTGGGCGTGAAAGGAAGTCTTATCTACAACAATCAAGAGTACGATATCGTGTTGGGGAACAAAAAACTAGTAGACGAGGTCACAGTAATCGAGAATGCCCCTGAAACCACAAACACCATTTTGTATGCAATCATCAACGGAGAGTATCAAGGATTCATTGAGTTGATGGACGAAGTGAAGCCTGCAGCCAAAAAAGTAATCGACTACCTCAAATATGACCAAGGTTACATAATCGGGATGGTTACGGGAGATAATACGAAAGTAGCCGAGAAAGTTGGAACCCAATTAGGTATTGACAAAACCAACATCTTCAGTGAAGTTTCGCCTGTGAATAAGGACCGCATAGTGGTTGAACTCAGAGAAAAGTTTGGTGGAGAAAAGAATGTGAAGATAGCGTTCATTGGTGATGGAATAAACGATGCCCCTGCCTTGTCCCAAGCCGATATCGGGATTGCCATCTGCAATGGGACAGATATAGCCATTGAGAGTGCCAATATGGTCATAATGAATGAAAATAACGATATCGTGGGTATTCCCATGGCGTTAGATATAAGCAGGAAAACTTTCAAGAGAATCAAACTCAATTTCCTTTGGGCCACCATTTACAACATAATCATGGTTCCATTTGCCATGGGATGCTTCTTGCCATTTGGAATCATGTTGCCTCCTATGGCAGCAGGTATATCTATGGCCTTCAGCAGTATCAGTGTCGTCTTGAGCTCGTTAGCCTTGAACCGGTGGACTTTTGATATGGACCCCAAACGGGACTATGACTCAGAGAGCCATCCAGAGTTTGATTTAAAGGGGTACACGCTTCGGGACTTCAATGATTACAAGAAAAAGAAGAACTTTTGGAGATAGAGTATCAATGTGTGTAACACATGTAAATAATAATTAATATCTGTAGTATGATGGGGTTGCAACATGGTCGTGTGTGGAGAATTTTGGTCTGGTGAGTTGGGTTTTGTATAATCACTGGTCGTGTGTGGAGAATTATATACATCACCAGCCGGTGAATTTCAAGAAGAAAAAAAGGACTGTAATCCCAATTATGGTATTGGGAGTAGGTCTAGTGTTCTTCTATGTGGGTCTTAATTTAAAGTTCATTTTAGAAACAAATAAAAAAGAAGATGTGTTTGTTATCGTTGTAGCGTGAATTTTACATTTCAACTATTAATTTGGTAGAATAATTAAATTGAAAAAATGAACTAAAAAAGGAGAACATAGGGTTACGGAGAAGAGAATAACTGTAAGCAAGGTCAAAAGATTTGAAGGTTTCGCTGGAACATTTTTGGGGGTGCCATTATGTGGCCAACATGGACGAAAGACATTGCGGCGTTACGGTATGCCAAAACCATAAAAGTTTTGGTGCTAGCGAAAGGAGACGAAAAAAGGGATTGACTAATCAAAATTGACTGACCAAAAGGCTCACTAGCCAAGAGAGGCCACCAAGAAACTCTTCTGTACAGGGAGCTATTTGTACTGCCAAAAATTGGTATGCTTTCCTGGGTTGAGCATAGAATCATTTGAGTATGCTCATTTTGCAGCCAATATAAATACCCCCCAAAATCCTAGTAGATTTCTTCTGCAAACATCTAGTAACATGTACACTGGAAACGGAAAAGAGCTTACAAAAAGAGGTATTCTCGGAAAGCTTACCAAGCCTATCGCTTCCATCTTCAAGAAGAAGGTTGCGGTAGCTAAAGAATTAGAAACCATGTTGAAGTGTATCAAGAAAATCGAAGAATTGAAGGGAGATGACGACTTCAAAGACGGGTTATGGGACATGAAAGATGAAGTTGTCCAGACATTGTTGACCAAACTTTTTGTCAGTTTGAGAGACAGTGAGTTGATTAACCCAATTCTTAGATTCTCATTGACTGATGAAAAGGTTAGACAGGGCGTGATTGATATTACTGTTCAACTTTTGAAGGCCGATGTGATTCCATGGTACGAAATCTTTGTGGCTTTGAAAGACAGTGGATTAGCTATTGAAGTCATCCATTTTGCTCTTACAGACCCAGAAACCAGAGAAGGCGAAATCGACTTGATCTTGGAATTGATCCCAAGGTTGATTGAAGAAGACGTTTTGAACGTCGACGATTTGATTAGAAGAATACCTAAACTTCAAATCCCTAAGGTGGACATCCCATTCCATCTTCCCAACATCACTTTGCCAGACTTGCAGTTGCCCGCCTTGGACAAACTTGTCAAACATACCTCGATTGAAGATGGATTTGGGGCCGATGTCCAAGCACAAGTTTTGGCCGACGCTCAAGCTCAAGCTTTGGCCGATAGTTACAAGTGGGACGACGCTATTTTCAACGCCACCTCTAGTTTCCAGGCTTTGCCAACCTCATCGCTCTTGTAGGAGAAAACCCGCTAGCTTATTAGTTCGAAGTGTTTTAGTCTTAGTATATAATCAAATAAAATCAAAGAAAAGAAAAAAAAGGAAGGAAAGAGCAAAATCTAAAAATAAGCCCTGAAAAAAATATAATCCCAAAGCGGATTACCGGCAGCTACAAACGGAAGAGTACAAAAACCCAAACGGGGTAATTTTTTACAGATTCTGTGCCTCGAAATTATACAAAAGGTATCATATTAATTTAAGAACATACACAACGTATCAGCCTATAAGAAGACTTATAAAGCTAATAAAGCACCAGCAGCTAAAGCAGCAGCACCGACAGCGTATTGTCTGTTGGCAGCACCTTCCCAAGTAGAAACATTGGCGGTGGTGTTAGAAGCAGAAGAAGTGTGAGCTGGACATTCAGTGACTTCTGGACCACAAGAAGTGACGGTAACTAAAGTGGAAGAAACGTCAGTTTCAGTTAAGGTGGCAGCGGAAACGACAGCGGAGAATAATAAAGCGACGGTGGAGAATTGCATTGTAGATATGAGCGATAGACTAAGTTGGATTAGATGGAAGAAAAGAAAAGAAGAAAAAAAACCTCTACCAGGGGAAATGCTCTGGTTTATATAATTTTTCATTTGTACCACGGCGCAATTTTTCTGGTTTCGTTTGTTTTTTTATTTATTTTTTAATGACTTGTATTTTCAAATTGTCGAGAAATGGAAAGTTGCCTAACCATTTTCCAAAAATATCACAAATGCAACCGGTTTTGGTCTTTTATCCGGCACGCCTGACTATTGACGGGCCTCCGAATCGGGAAGTACCATTGCTCATTTAGGGGTAAATTCTGAAAAATCTTCACTTCACTGGAAACCCTAACACTATTAAGTTGCTTGAGCCTCTATGAAACATAAAATATTGGGCGACCAGTGGTGTTATGGAATTTTGCCTCGATTGTCTAGACCCAAGGCGTAAATGTGTTTCCCTGATTGCAGAAATAATTTCATTATTACGAGCAAAGCAATCGAGTCCCCGGTTGTTTGTGACGATGTTGCATTTTTTAGATCTGGTTAGATTGGAATTTCATAGTTTCTTTTGTTGCTGCACAGTTATTTTAAGCTCCTCGTGTAAAACCTTTTAATCGGCTCATGTGATCAGTCTCTTCACGTTCTTTCTGGTGTACCAGTTTACGTAATCTTTCATGCCGCTTCTGATTCGCTTTTGGTCCTTGTTCTCCAAAGCAGTCTTCATGACGCTGTTGAACTTGTTCAATTGTTTGACATCATTGTTTGGCAACTGGTTGAGGGTGTTGATTAGCCATGGCATGATTGCATTCTCGGGGCTCAAGGTGACGAATTTCAAAATAAGTTCATTTATCTCGTAAAGTATGGTGTCATTGTTGATATTGTTGAATTTGAAGATCAATAGATTGATCAATTTCTTCAAGATGATCTCTCCCTTGTTATTAATGAGGTTCAAGATCTTGAACTTGATCAAGTTTTCGTCTCTTATTTCAATGAACGATATGGGGAAGTTGTTTGATCCGAAACTTATCAAATCGATAAGATAATGACAAATCGATATGATACTTTCGAAGTTCTGCAAATTTTCGATCAAAATCAACGACAGTTCTACCGATGGGTTTAAAAGCAAATTGTCGTCCTCCAATTCGAAAAATTGGTTGGGGTAAAACATCAACAAGTCATCCAACATTCTGAAGAAATCTTCAATCACGTCCGGGATCTTATTGACATCTTCTACCATGTTCATCAACTTGAAGAAGTTCATACACTGTTCCACACCGAATTTGAATACGATATCGATGAGTTGAGGCTCGAAAGCTTCGTCGTCCCCATAAACCTTTAATACCGTTCCACTGACATAAAGATAACATCCAAAGTAGTTGAGACTGAATCCCTGTAATAATAAACTCATAAAGTCTTGTAAATTGTCGAGTAAGTAGATGTTGAAAGATTCAAGGGAAACTTTGATCAACTTTAGCACTTTTTCATTGATCAATAAGTTGGAAGAGTACTTTTCAAGGTACTTCTTGATAACCGGCAACACCACTTGAACGAAAAGTACCACCACTTTATTATCATATAGATCGTAATTCTGGACTTTCAACACCTTTAAAAACACAGTTAAAAGTTCGAAATGTTGTCCTATCTTTGCATCTTCACCACCAACTTCGTACATCTGATTCAACCGGGACAACACCGGATTCAAGAATGACAAACTCAAATCATAAAGCTTGCTGTCATCTTCGTTGAAGTTCTTCAAAATACTGGCTATTCCATCAAGTAACTCAAGGTGCGATTCAAAATCAATCTTATCGTTGATTTCATTGTACAACAAGAACAACTGTTCCAAGTAGTTGACAAGAAGCTTCGAACAATCTTGACAAAAGTACATCAATGCATTACTTGAAGATATCAAGATGGAGTTGTAGTCTTTTTCACTGAACTTCGATAATATATCTTTGTCAAAACCTTTGATGATGTAGTTCAATTGGGTTTCCAAATATTGTGGGTTTTCGTTGGTCCATTCTGTGTATCTCCCCAATACCAACGTAGCGCTATATCTGATCTTAGGGTGTTCTGGCAAGTTCACCAAGAAGTTCATAATCTGGGGTAAGATCTTATTTTCCTTATTGGGGACTTCTTTAGCCATCGATCTCATAGAAAAAAGAGAACTCTCCAATAATTGCCATTTGACACTGGCGTTGGCTTGAACAACCAGCTTTATTCTCTCAAACGGAATAGACAATGCTCTTGTGGGACCCACCACAACTGTGGAATCTTTCAAAACATCTCCTAAATCGTACCGGAAATCTTTGAACTTATCTTCTTGCTCTTTATCACCTTCAAAGTCTTCGTCATCGGGGTACGTTAATTTTTCCAAGATCACCTGGATCAAACTTTCGTAAACCGGCACGAAATGAAGTCTGGAATCTCTGAAATTGGGGATCGTTAAAAGTTGTTTCAAAAGGTACCAGAAATTGAAGGAATATTGGATGATATTCAAATCTTGATCGTTACTCAAAAACTTCAATAGTATTTCAACTAACGGTTTGAATTCAACGGGGTTTTTGGCTATCAAAACGTGCCAGCATTCACAACTTTCAATGTAAAGTTTTGCCAATATTTCAAAATTTTCTTCATCAACAGGAATATTGTTCATTTCGATTAACTTCGATAATAATGCATTTATGATTGGAAAATTTTCAATATCTCTTGTTTCCCTGATAATGACAACTAAGCAATCAATGGCGTTTTCGAAAAGGTCGTCATTTGAAATGGAATCAAAGATCAAATTCGTTAAGCTATCGAGCTTGAGGAAGCTTTCGATTGGCAATTCTTTGATCCAATTGACCAAGCAGTCCAACACCAAAAGCCGGTTGTCCTCCGTCAAGAAGTTGGTAAATATCACAAAAATTTGCTCGATGTTGCTCTCTTCCATGATCATGTTAGTTCTCTTGTTAAATTCGTCGTCTGTCAAGTAAGTCTTGTTCACATCATTAATTTCCTCAGGAAGAATCTTCAAAAATTCAAACAAATTCTCCACATACTTGTTATTTATGAAGAACTCAATGATATCACCCAAGGGATTCTGCCAACTCAAATCCTGTAAGATCAATTGGCAGAGGCAGATATTCAATTGAATTCTGACCAATTTGAATGCTTTATTTTCATTATACTTCACCAAAAGATTCAAAATGACACTTCTCAACTCCGCCAAGTTGTTATCACTGATTTGTTCCAAATCATACGTTAATTTATTTCTCAAAGTTTGACATAGAAACAACTTGATTTGAATATTCTGAGTGGAATCATCGTTCAAGTATTTGTTGCAAACGTCCCACGATTCTTTGGATTTTTGAAAGTTTTCTAGGTATTCCATTGCCATTTTTTTATCAGCTTGGTTTGCACTGGAATACATGGTATCCAATGCTTGTGTCACTTCGTTCATCGACATTTCGGAGTTCACTTGGAAGTGGTATGCCAGGATATGTGGTTTTTAATGACGTTTTAATGATGAGATTTAAATATGGTAAATCGAGAACCAACTCGTTTTTTTACCTTCGGAACCGCTCGTTTTTAGTGAATATATGCAATTAAGTCAATAACAGCTATACGATCGTCGTAGTCTCTTGTCTTCAGCCGTACAGCAAGTGATCGATACAGGTTCAAAAGGAAGACAGTGGTTGAATTTTTGTAACGAGGTTGAAAATTTGATTTTCGCACCTTGAAGAAAAAGATGGAAAAAACGAAGAGTATTTTGGGAACAGAATAATAGGTGCTTTATTTGAGGACTTGTGTGGGTGTGTCAGTCGGCGACACTGTATACCACCAGCTAAGGCCACCGTATGCTAGCAACGGCCGAACAGACGAGAAAACAAAATCGGTAAACACACGCCTTTAATATAGACCACGCCATGAGTTTCCCTCCAGTGCCAAAATTCAAGCAGGCGCACGCCCACACGTCAACAGGGGAAAACGTCTTTTCAATGCCCCATCGTGTGCATACCAAGGTTTTTGTTTGGATGTTGCGTTAAGAAAAAAAATCGTGTTTCGGAACTTAACATTCAAAAGAACAACATTTTTTTTGAAAGTCCAACAGGCTTCAACTGAACCACTTAGTTGTCCGTCGTTCGTCGCCTTTCCACCCGGCCCTCAAAATCCTCCACAAAACCTTGTTAAAAATGTCCAGGCCCGTTGTTATCTCAGGCCCAAGTGGGACAGGTAAAAGTACCCTTTTGAAGAAACTCTTTGCCGAATACCCTACCAAGTTTGGGTTCTCCATTAGTCACACCACTAGGGCTCCCCGTGTAGGCGAAACCGATGGTATCGACTACCACTTCACCACTGTGGAAAATTTTAAGGCCTTAATTGAAAACAAGGAATTCATAGAATGGGCTCAGTTCAGTGGAAACTACTACGGTACCAGCAAAAAGGCCGTCGAAGAAGTTCAAGGGCAAGGCAGAATTTGTCTTTTGGACATAGATATGCAAGGGGTGAAGGCCGTGAAAGCCAGTGATTTGAACGCCAAATACTTGTTTGTGGCTCCACCTTCTATTGAAGATTTAAAGACAAGATTAGTGGGAAGAGGTACCGAGACCGACGAGTCGATCCAAAAGAGATTAAACGCAGCCATCAGTGAAATAGAGTACTCCAAGACCGGTGCCCACGACAAGATCATTATCAACAAAGACTTGGACGTGGCTTACGATGAATTCAAACAGTTTATTTTAGATAATTAAGGAATAATATTAATAAATACAAATTATCATACATATATAAATAAGGCGTTTCTAGTGTTAGTGGGTTGTCATTGGCGGAGGGATGTCGTTGATGGAGGTAGTGTGGCGGTTTTGTGGCTTTCGACGGTGTGGTGGTGGTACTAGCAGGTACTGTGGATGATCCAGGGCATCGAGCCGGAGTCAGCAGAGTCAGTCTCATTAATTTAAAAACACCCGCACACCACACCCGCACACCCCACAAAAAGAGGCATAGCGGCAGCGTGGCATAGTCAAGGCAAACTGGCGGGACGCCTAAGTCAGACTCAATTTTGACTCATTGCTGATCAAATACTTTCTGATTTGGAACAAATTGAAGCTTAACTTGTCAAAAATGGCAAAGTTCAACAGCTCGTTGAAAATCTTGGACAATATCAACTCCCCAATGTTCAAAAAGTATAGCACATCGTAAAAAGACAAATCGTTGTTGCATTTGTAGATTGAATTCAAGCTCAAGTCTCGTTCTAAAGCTTTAGCCATATTCAAAATCTTTTGAAACTTAACGGTCAAAACGTTTTTATAATTGGAGGAGCCGAATTTCAAATACTTAATCCACAAAATTGAGATCAACGTGAAAGTGTGAAATAAACCTTGAATTAAGATCAAGTTCATCAGGGCCAACGGAAGCGTCGTCGTCAACTTGATATTCATGAGGTGGTTGAACTCAAAATCGTCAAGATCGAACTCAGAATCTTCTCCTGCCGTTGATTCCATATGGTCTTTGAAATCGAACTTTTCTCTATTGCTCATGGTGAAATTCAACAAGCTGAAAGAATAGTCCAACACCTTATCTATCTTGGAAAACTCATTCAAGTTTATTGACTTCATTAAAATCTCATAGTATTTTATGAGCTCATTGTAATTTTTGAGCCAACTCTGCTGCTTTAAGTACTTGAAGTTAATGAGGCTGGAAATCTTGATGAAGTTGGCCATAACACTATAATCTATGATCTGCGTGCTGACAGGATCGTTTTTGAGGAACAATGAAAGATTATTGATGATATTGATGCTGTTCAAATTGGAGTTGAATTGATTAATTTCGAAGATCCCATGAAGTAGCGCAGAAATCCCAACCGAGGAAAGATGCTTCAACCCTTTAAGTTGATTGTTCTGATCGAAACTTGGCAAATTGGAGTTCTTAGAGATCTTCAAAAGGAGGTCTTTGAACACAAAATTGGGTTTATCGTCGGTCTTATGTTCTTCTACTTCAAGAATCTCTACCGTGTTTTTCTGTTCTTGGAACTCGGCAAAATTGCCACAGCTCCAAATGAGTTCATCAAGTCTCGAAGGTAACTCCAAATTGTTCAAATCGTTGATGCTTAAAGTCAAAGGAATATTGTAATAAATCAAAAGGAAACTCGTCAATCGGTAAATGATAAAAATAATCCTAGACTGACCCTGTAAATGAATACTATTATTGTACTTCAACTCACTGACAGCAGAAGTGTCGGTAAAGTTTTGATCATGTATGACACTTTCGTATTCCAGTGGATTTATTGTGAAGTAAACCTTTCTCTTTTTGTCAGCGTTTTCTTTTATACTGGTTTTGACTAACGAATTCAATGCATTCAACTGCCGTATGACGATGAACACATTATTCTCGTTATCACTGAATAACCCGTATATCACCGATAATGTTAGACTTTGGATCAACCATAATGGATTATTATTCTTATTTGATCCACTTTTCAGTTTCCTGGTTTCGAGGTAAATGTGGATGGTTCTTCTAGATGCTTCGTACAAGTGTTCGGAATCACTTTTATTATTGGATAACAAAGCACCGATGGTGGCTATCAATAACGGAAGACATGCCCTGGAACTTTCATTGGAATAATCCTCGTTGCTAGTCATTAGCATGATTTCTTGCTCATTCAATTTGCTGGGGTGGATAAATGGGTAATGAATTAGAAACTTGTTTTTGAAAATATCCAAATACAACTGGAGTTTTTCATTTGGAGGGATTATAGGGTTGGAAATCCCGTTGATAGGGTATTTGCTTAATGCCTTATTGATCAAAGCTCTCAAATTGTTTGTAAAAAGCTGAGTTTTGTTGTAGTTAGTCAACTTCAAACTGTTTAAATTGTGGTTCAAACTGACGTTCTCAATGTTCATGATTTGCAGCTGGTTCAAAAAATTCCCCGGATGACCTGGGCTATTGTACCCAGGAGATTCGATATTCGAAGACGACACCGAAGGATTGTCTCCGTAGAAAGAGTAGCCATTGGGCATGAAATTTGCACTGACGTCAAGTTCATGGGTCAAGTCTTCTATATCACCGTAAAGATTTAGGTCAAATTGGTCAAAGATGCTGCTGGTGGTATTTATGGGCATATCTTGTCTGTTCTGCAGCGAACGTTCTTGTGGTTGATTTGGATGAATAGAGTTGGGGACATGTTCTTGTTCAAACTCCTGTTTGACCGGCGTAAGCATGCTGTTGAGTTTGAACTCGGTGGAGAAATTGTTGGAGGTCATGGACTCGGGAATGTCATAGAAGGAGTATCCGTAAAATTCGTTATGGTCATTATTCTGGCTGTTGTGAGGTTGGGGATGGTCGGGGGTGTTGGTATGCAGTACGCTTTGGTTATGAAGTGGACTCTGCATTTGCGTATTGTGAGGGCTATGAGACTGGCTCAAGCTCTTGGATTGAGGGCCCCGGGATGTGATATTTGCCAGCCTGTGCTTATCAAAGTCGCTTTTCATCGTTACCGTCGGAAGCATGTACTGGTAGTTCATTTCCTTGTCGTCTTTTTGAGTCATCCCCGGTATGCTCGACAAACTGTTCAACCACGAGTGTTCATCGTAGCTCTGAGACGGAACCATTTGGGGCGTGGAAAACTCCACATTATCCGTGCCCGTGTACATATCATTAAACTCAGGGATGTTGGCGGCGTAATTCTGACCCGATTGGGCAGAGAAAGAGGCACCTCTTCCTCTATTGAACACACTCTTGGACAAGTCGGAGTTCTTTCTGGATTTTTTCGACGATGGCACCGAAAACAGCTGAGAGTGGTTGTGGCCTCCGTTCTTGGCACCAAGCAGTTGCAGCAGGTCCAGTTGATTGTACATAGATGCAGAGTTTGCATGCTCTCCCCCAAACAAGTTCAAGTTGAAATTGACGTTGTCTTCGGACTCTGGGGTCTCTTTAACAGTCTTTTCTTCATCGCTGTACTCATCCAAGTCGTCACTGGTACCGTCGTTGGCCTTCTTGACGCTCTTCCGCCTCAATCTGGTGATGGCGTCTGCACACCCGGCATGAAGTTTCTGTGCGTGTCGCAAAAGTAAGTCTCTTCTGCTGAACTTCCGCTGGCACACCCCACAGCTGAAGGGCTTCTCCTTTGTGTGACTTCTTTCGTGTCTTCTCAAGTGCTCCAACCGGGCAAACGCACGGGTGCACATCTGGCACACGAACAAACGGGGTTTCCCTGAAGGAGTGGTCCCGTACGCAGTTAACTCGAGGGGAATTTTCTTCTTGCCATTGGGCTCACTGCCGTTACCGCTGCCGTTCCCGTTGGCGCTGGCGGCGCCATTTGAAGTGCCGTCATGAGGAGACATGGTTGGGCTATTGAAACCTTCCCCGGTCAAAGAGCCAGCTCTGTTCCCCGAGGAGTTCTGTGACGAGCCTTTATTGAAATTATCCATGTTTCTGCTGTGAAACGAAATCATTCAAAAAAAACTTTGGTTTTTTTCTTCCTTTTATTGTAGCGATTATTCTCTCACTGTAATTTGTGGGATTTTTTTACAATTTTGGAACTTGGGACACGACTTTGCTTGCACCGAATTTGTGGGGGTCCAAGTGATGAGTAACTGGCACACTAAGGGGCGTCTGTGGTTAACACAAACAGAATTGGCGGAAATGTGATAGAAATGGAAATCCGTGTCGTGCAGTGGGTGGTGTCTAGCTCTGCAACCTGCGTTCAGTTCTTCTTGCACAACAAAATACTAAGGACCTGAAAAGGAGGAATTTACCGAATTTTTATTGAATTTGTTGAATTGGGAAAAGTCTATTTTATAAGGAAAAAGTATCCATGGATATGCACCGAGACTACCCAAAACATTTTATTTAGGTGCTTCGACACTAATTTAATTTATGCCACCGGGGGAAAGGTCATACAAATGGGTCGTACTGCAGCTCATACTCATGGGTACCACAGCGCCCTTGTTTTGTAGTGATAGTCATGTGTTTGTGGTCTGTGGTGTAGGCTGTATGGTCTACTCCGTGCACCGGGCCAATCCAACCAAAATCTGGGGTCACAGTTGGTGCGCGCACGACCAACAATGGTCGAAGTCCGAACGACCGTATAAGTATCTTGTTACGGGATAGGAAACCAACCACAAACGGTCGGTGGCCGTGATGTGCCTTTAAGTGGGGAAGCAGAAGTCTGGACTTGGTGGTGCCAGCAGTTTCTGAAGGGTCTCTGGGCGGTCTACGGTCGGCAACGATCTTCACGATCGCCGGGTTTATGGCTCAAAGCGCTAGTGCTAAATCACAGAGTGGGGAAAGCTACAATCAGACAAAAACGTTAGCACAAACGATAAATCCAGTAGGGCCGTACAACAATCGACATTTCCGTCGGAGAACCTGTGATTTTTTGTGTCTGCATTTACCGTAGCTGATGAGTGGTGGCCGCAAGCCATGTATTTTATTTTGGGTCATATTTTTTGTGCCTTCAGATAAACCATACTTGCCCCAATTTCAGGATTCGTTGCCTTGGAGAGTTTCTCTTAGAAAGGGCCCGAACTGGATATACGTAAAGGCAAAGGGGCTCAACTAGAGGTGAACAAACGGTTTAAGGCAAAACTGGGTGTTGCGTTCGTGCACCCTTGATGCACTCATTATGCACTGCTTGTGTTCTAAGGCTAAGAACAAACCGGCTTAAAGTTCCCCCAGGACCAAACACAACGCCAATACTAAGTGAAGATCCCAAAACCAGGAACCATATATGCGGTCACGTGACATGGTGAGGCGCCGGCCTGCACTGGGGACCACACAACCACAAAACCAAGAAAGCGAGAGAAAAAATTTATAAGCAAAAGTCCAACACCATCTAACACATAATGCCCGTTATAGAGATAACATCTGAGGATCAGTTCACCGTGTTGTCCAAGACCGAGAACACGTTGATATCCTTATATTTCCACACAGAATGGGCCGAACCGTGCAAGACGATGAACAGTATTTACGAGACGTTAAGCAACACAACCGATAATAAGGATGTTTTATTCTTATCGATCGATGCAGATGAGCAAGGCGATATAAGCGATCTTTTTGAAGTCAGCGCCGTGCCTTACTTCATCCTCATCAAGAACGCCACGATTTTGAAGGAGTTAAGTGGGGCTGATCCCAAAGAATTCATAAGCATCTTGAACGAGTTGAAAGGCACTCCCTCAGATTCCACAGCAGTTGCCTCCGCTGCCACTAATAATGGAGCCAGCAATGGCAGTAGCAACGGGTCAAGTAGTGGACCAGCCGAGGAAGAGTCCCCCGAAGCGTTAAACGAAAGATTGGAGAAGTTAACGAAGGCCGCGCCAGTGATGTTATTCATGAAAGGGTCACCATCTGCACCTCAGTGTGGATTCTCCAGACAATTAGTGGCTATATTAAGAGAACACGAAGTCAAGTTTGGCTTTTTCGATATCTTGAAAGACGATGCTGTCAGGCAAGGGTTAAAGACGTTCAGCGACTGGCCTACGTTCCCTCAAATGTACATAGGGGGAGAGTTCCAGGGGGGATTGGATATCATCAAAGAGAGTATCGAAGAGGATCCAGATTTCTTCAAGAACGCCGTCTGAGCTTCCCAGCAACACTTTTTGTATAATACATATTTATCCATACGATAACACAGCCCATTCTGTCGTAACGTCATATAAAACCACTATCGTCCAGAAACTCATAATCTGAATCAAATGGGTTAAGAGGCTTGTCGTCGCTTTCGTCGATTTCGTCTGTCAATTCGTCCTCATCGTCCTCATCGTGCTCATGTAGCAGGCCGTAAACTTCCTGCACCGTTTTCGTGTCCATCGATGTCTCGTGGTCGTTATCGAAGATATTATCTTCGAGATGAGCATCGATTCGCCCACCGATTCGGGCATAATTGGCTTTGTGTCTTTTGTTTAGCAACAACGGCACGTAAAACCCATCCACCAAGTTGATGTTGGAGAAGCTTGTCCGGATAAATTCGTCTTTCAAGCCTCGAATCTCCCGAGCCACTTGGTTTGCCCGTTTGATCATCGACAAGTTCTTTGTGAAGTTTATTGTAAATTTACCGGTGGGTTTGCCGGTGGTCTCGTTTGTTCGTTGATAAACCCCCAAACCGTTTCTTATATACCGGCACATGTACTCTTTTCCTTCCCCCAATCCATAAATCATATCGCTGGCACTCAAGGCATCAGACATTTTGCTCACTACGTTGACATCTTTATCTGCAACGACACTACCGTAATTCTCCAATATAGACAAATTTAGGAGCAGGAAATTGTCATAGTTATCAATAACGTCCTCTATGGTCTTGAAGTTGGACTCCTCTTCCTCGAGCCCCTGGTATTTACTCGAAGAATAAATGATTTTCCCCAACGCATGGAACAACAGGATCAGCACATTACGACCGAGAAAAAACCCATAATCTTTGTCGACATCGACCGCTTTTGTGACATAAAATCGGGCCCACAACTCTAGAGTGTTTATGCTCGACCGGATATCTCCTGTTTGGTAGATGAAGTCCAAAAACAGCGACAATTGTGATTTGGGAATCAAACTGGTCAACCGCTCTTTGGCCACAATTTTGTCCACACAACTCTTCACGAACTTCTTCAGAACAGCATTGAACTTGACATGATCGACTCGTAAGTCCGATATCAACAGTTTCGGCAACAAAGTGTTGATGTTCAAGTTATTTTCAATGGAGAAGAATGTCTGATCGCCCTCTGTAAATGACCGCTCAAGCTCAGTCAAACATATCACCAATGGCGGCAAAGATTGTCGCAAGTAAATCCATTTCGTCAAAGAATCTCTAAACCGGTTTAATGTATCCCTATGAAACACATTAGGAAGTTCTTCCACTACCAAAAACTTCAAGTTCTTGCCCACCAAATATTTACCATCGTTCAAAAATTCCTCAAAGTTCATACTTTCATAGTATTCTACCCACCCACCAGCCAACTCACAGCTTAGAGCCTTACAAGCGGTAGATTTACCAGACCCCGACGGCCCTGTTACTACCAAAAGCCGCGGCTGGTGATTGACAGCCATTTTTTGCATCACCTGGCGTAGCTGTTTGATCTTACTTGGATTCACACAAACATCGCTTGTTTTCGTGGGGGAATATTTCTGGAGCCACGACTTCTCGTCTGTACCAAAAGTGTATATTTCTGCTGCCTGCTTTCCTTTCAGAACATCAAAATCGAACGATTCGTCTTCTATATCGTCGTCATCGGATTCGATGGTTCTCTTCATAGCTAAAAAAAAAGAGATAATTGATTCGCGATGTAGATAAGGCCCATTTCGAGAAATGTTCATTAATCGTATATTGTTTGACACAAACAAGCTAGAAATTACAAACCCCGGTTGCCCAAAAGTTTTACACAGGCTAAACATTACCGGGCACAAAGCCCAGTGGATACTGTGGCATCATGACGTTATAGCAGTTTGGCGCAGACGGTGGGTAAAGCCCTCGAGGAACAGTTGAGAGTGGAGTTGACCACTGGGGCTGGCCTGGAGGACAATTGACGGCCTGAAAGACCATGGAGGGCTGGTTGGGTTGAAAAGACTGGGGCTGGAGCGGGAGGAAATTTGAAGCTTGTGGACCAGGTAAATTTCGTGGTAGGTTCTGAGGTAAGGACTGCACTGGGGCTAACGGAGGTTGAGTTTCGACCATCAACTCTTTGTTGCTCAAAAACTCTTTGCTCTTCTTCTTCCTCTTCAACTGTTTGAGGAAGTAAGGATCGTTGGGGTATCTGTAAGCGATATTGTTGGTGTAGCGGTCTATTTGGTCGCTCGAGTAGAATGGAAGATTGTACCAAAGCTCTTTAAATTGGCCGTACGGCAAATGTGAACGAAGTGTTTCAGTGATGAACTGGCCACGGTGAACTCGCTCGAGGTCGGGACTATCGAGGCCAGTAACAAGGAGATCGTCGGGGTCAACAGTTTTAGCTTCTTTCTCGGTGGCTTTGCCGACTTTGGCGACTTTGCCATCTTCAGCGACTCGATCCACGCCATTGGCTTCAACCTTGCTAGAACCTCTTTGTCCTTCCGTCTCTTGGCTTTTGGCCTTGGATTTGCGCTTATTAGCCTCTTTCGTATTCGGTTGTTTGACTCCCTTTGAAACTTTGCCTTCGCTGGGTATCTGTTTCTTTTGTTCCTTCATTTCAAAGAACTCATCCTGTTTCGTAATCACATCGGCGTAACCCACTTCAGTATCTCCCAAATCCAAAAACTTTTTGACTGACAACGTCTCCAATTCTAAATCGTTCTTGTACACGAACCCACTCAGAAAGTCTTTACCGACTTTGAACTGAATGAAATCGTTTATTTTCAACAGCTGCGGTGTTATTGTATTAAACTCTGACGTTTCGTGTTTCTGATGGTATTTGCACACGAATGCTGTATTTTTGAAGTCAAATACCACTCCATCGTTTAAACTGCATGTCCCATGGTAAGAGCGGCAACACCGGCCGTAAGTGCACTGGAAACAAGCGCCTTTAAGCTTCGTTTGACATTTTGCACACTTCAAACTTCTTTGGGCTCGAGACACATCTTTTAAGCCTTTAACTTTACCGTCCTCTGTTGTGAGCTCATTAGGAAATAAGTTGCTGCAAATACGGTGTACTTTGTGGGATTTGTAGTCGGTTGGAAGTAATTCGAATTGAGGAAGTGAAAGGAGAGAGGGAGAAAGAACTTCAGGACAAAGATAACACTGAAAAACTTCCTTGGCAACTTTTTGCTTATCCTTGCTAGCTGATTCCTTAAACTGTTTGTTATCGTTCCTCTTGACTTGTTTAGACTTTTCCGTTGGTTTCTTCTCTTTCGGTGTCAACTCTTTCGTATGTTCAACTTTCTTCTTCTTTGGCTCCCTCTCTAATTTGACCTTTTCCTCGCTCTGCTTCCTCTTTGGGTTTCGAGGAGATTGGGAGACCGACATCGGTTCCCTTAGTTCATGTTCTTCATCGTTGCTCTCAGTGTCGTCATCTGTCAACTCTGGTACCTCATACGGTACACCCTTGAATCGACAATACAACTGCTTGACATTTATCCCCACGGCATCGCTGATACACTCACACTTCTTAGTGACCTCTCCAAGTGGAAACCAGTCATCAAGGGCAAAATTTACAGACTCTGCCAAATTGTACCCGTAATTAAAGCCTGCATGGTAGCCATAAGGATAAGTGATGATGAACTCGTTCTCTCGGTGTATAATCCTATTGCACTCAATGCCATGTTTTTCAAGGAACTGGGGGCTGACCAAGAAAGTCTTGTGCCTTAAAAACTCAGGGCAGTTCCGATACTCATCATTGAATGTTTCTTTCATCAACAGGAAAAAACGACCCGCCTCTCGCTGGGGGATGGAATACCATTGCTTCGGAGCCCCAAAATGGAGGTAATTTATGGAGTACAAGTCTTGATCTTCCAAGTGCCATGCAAAGGTGGCCTTCCATAATCCTGCATAAAGGTAGGCATCGTTAACCCCTGGCAATTTGGCATCCATGAGGTCTAGTATATTCGGCAATTGGGCCACATTCCACACCTTGTCTTTCTTACCAAATAAGGTGCCAATAGTGTCGGCTCCATACATCGGCTCCGCGTACGTCAACGATTTCCAGTACGCCTTTTCTAGCAGTTCACACCGGTCTTCTGTGAATTCAGTGGTATCAATGTTAAAGTCCACTTGCGAGCTGCTCCTTTTGTGTGTACGGGTAACCCTTTTATTGGGAGTATCACATCTTCGTTTTCCCTTGGGCGCCGGTGGCTGGTAGTTGGGTTTCTCGCTCAACTCTTTCCATTGGAAGATGTTATACGTTCTTGCTCTTTCGACGTTTTGTTGGCTGAACACCCCGTTGCTGTTTTGGTTGATGTGCTGGATAATTGGATTTTTGATCCGGATGTTGTCGAGGTTGCTTTTGTGGTAATTATGTTTGGTGGCCCTTAACCACTCTTTGGGAGGTATGACCTTGACGATTCCGCTCTCCATGCCATATTTGTTAATTGCTTTGTTGAATTTGTAAAAATCCTTGAATTCGTCAAACGTCGGTTTGAACACAGGCACGCCGCCGCTAACTTCAGCCGGTTTGATGTCCATGCTGGCATCGGCTTCGTAAACGGATTGCATTGCTAATGAGTTGTTTGTAAACCGAAATGGAATTGGGAACTGGATTGAATGTCGCACCACCAGACAAGTACTGTCACGTGACACGCACCCGACAACCCACATCGCTGACGCGCGGGCCAACTTTCACCTCTGATCCACAAATTTGCCATTATCTCTTCCACAACCCCATCTAACGCTACTCCCAAATGGCCAAGATAGCTAGGGCGTACCAGCCTCCACAACAGCCCATTTCGCTGTCAAGAGCAGCCAAATCTGTCGCCATCACACTCCTCACGCTCCTGGTGCTCCTTGGACTAGTATACCATCTTTATTGGGCTATTTGTGCCATTGTACAAAACCGGTTTGGCGATTCCATATCCAACGTCGTGTTCGGGTTCGGCACCCTTGCTTTGAACGGTATACTAAGCTTCAAGGCGTTGGTGTACTTGAACGAGAATTTCATCGACAACACCATAGACACCGACCACAAAAAATACCTTTAGGCTATAATTCATTTTTCAATTTCAATGTATCAGGCTATGATCTTTCAACCTTTGCTTTCGTTTTTTTCTTTTGTGTAGCATATCCCCTTGTTGTCACAGAAACGCTCCAACATGTCTGTTTCTATGTTCATGCCCTCCATTTCTAAGAACTGTTTCAAACCCTCCACCAATATGGGCTCATAACTATTGATTCGTTCTAACCACTGGAAATTTCCTGTGATCTTTTCTGTTAGTACCTCGTAGAGCTGATCATTGAACTGCTGCTGCGAGAGTTGTGTCGTTTGGCTGTTCAAGGCTTTGTCTGTGTTCTGGAGAACCTCCACCATCTTCTCTTTGGTCCGCACGGGTTTTAGCCCATACTCTTTGAACGTTTGACGGAGCTCTTTGGCACTCATCTGGGAATAGGCATCGTTGGTGCCGACTTCTGCTTTGCTGCTTTCGAGCGAGGCATTCAATGCTGGGGTGTGTAAACTTTCAGAGTCCACCACTTCCGAAAGCAGAAACACGTCCCCGAAATGAGCTTCCTCTTCCAACCTCGTGTCCTCTGGTCCCTGGCTTGAGGGCACTTGAATCACAGAGTCTAACTCCCTTGACACTTCGTCTGCCTCGATCAACGTGCTCAACTCTATGATACTGATGTCCTCGTCCTCCGAAGCTTCAATCACGTCTTCGTCTGCTTCCGCTTCTCGGTCCACTATCCTTATCTTGTGATTAGCACCGTCTTTGAACGCAATGTTTCCACCGACTCTCACCACTCTGGTTCTGTATCTTTTCACAGGCCTAGAAATTTCCAGAACGGGCGTGTCCACCAGCGACCGTGCGGTGGCATAAACAGAATCGGACTCGTACTCTAGATCCATCGGTGGTGGCGTCAATCTTAATGGAGAAATATTGAACTGTTTAAGTTTCTGGGGAGTTGTTATCCTAGAAGATGCCCGGGACGTTTTGGAAGGAGTACTCCGAACAGAAGAAACGATGAATGTATTTGCATCGTAGTCATCGTCCCCTTCTTCTCCGATTGTGCCTATCGTTCCCATGGTGCCGATTGTATCTCTAATGGGCGACGACCTAACCTCTACTGTCCTCACTAATCCAGGAGATACGTTCTCTGGTTCTTCACCTGAAGATATCTCGATGACATCCGTTGCGTCTCCAGTTCCACGGCCCTTCTTCTGGGGGGTCTCAAACACCCTTTTGAATGAATCGGGAACGTTCATGGTGGACTCGGGCTCCGGCTGGTGCGACGTCATATGTACAAGTAGCTCTGGCTCCGAGCACGAATCCAGTACTTCCGCCGCTTCCTCTTCCTCTTGTTGTAGCTCCGACAGCTCGTCAGGCCGGTCTTCCCTGGACTCCAGTCTCAAATCGTAAAGCGTCCTTATATCGTCAGAAGTCAAGTCCATCGACGGCTGGTACGACGCCCTTTCCCACATGGAGCTTTCTCCTGTTTGCGTGCTCCGGACTAGCGTGTCAGCCTTGATGCTGTTCTGTTCGTCGATTTTCTGTGTCACGTACAAAAGGGTGCGTTTGGTGGCGTCAGAAAGGTTGGGCAAGTGGCTTTTGATGGCGTTGGTGATTTCAAGCCATTCATGTTTCTGGTACGGTATTGCCGCCTTGTCTCTGTTGAGATAGTTTCCACGTCCGTTTTTGGAACCATTCTCCACAGAGGCTTCATCTCCTTCGAGCCGCCGTAGTATCTCTCCAATCTTGTGCTTCTTCCCAAAGTACTCCAAAATCGATTGCTGAGTCCCTCTCTTGTCCTCCACCACATTGCCAAACATCTCTTCCACATGAGAGCTCAAGGACTTAATCCGTTTTGTACCTTTTTTCCTCTTCAATTGTGGCACCAGGCGCTGCACCTTCTTATGTAGGACGTTTGTCAGTCGTTTTTTTGCATCGTTTTGGAATTGCAGTAATCGAGCTTTTTGACTCTCTATCGCCATTTTTTGAGACTCCTGCGTTTCACTGTCTTCATACGCCGCTTGCATCTGCGTCGACACGAAAAAGAGGTCGTCGTCCATGGCTGCGGACCGGGCGTTTGTGTTTGGAGCTTTCTTTGTGTGTTTGATGTCTGTTCAAAACTTAAACAAACTCGCTAGATCAAAACGATGCGTCTTTTTTATCTACGCTTTTTATTACGATAAATTACTATAAATACAAAAGCACTAGGAAAAGTACTTCTTGATCATGTTGGACTCCGAGTACTTCTGTAAAATCAGCACAGCGTCCGCCTGGGGGATTGAACCAAGGAGCTGCCTAGCCAATTCGGCGGCACTGGCGGCATCTTGCCCGATGATAGCGGCATGGCTTATGGCCTGTAAGATATAGTCAATGGTCTTGTTGACGTTGCTTTGAATCACCAGATGTTGGCCCTTGATAAGCTTACCCAAGAAGTAGTATACGAAGGGAGCTGCTTGGTCGTTTTGGACCGTGGGCAATAAGTTGAACCATTGAAGAATGATTTGGTCAGAGTGACCAACAGCGCTTCCAAACGCGTCAAACACTTTGGCTATAGCGCCAACCATGGCTTCCGTGGCATACACGTTCTCGTCTGCTCTCGAGTCGAGGATGGTGGCTATGCGGAACATAGGCTCGAGGCATGAAATACAAAAGGCCGAATACTCAACCGAGCCTTTAGCTGCCGCGTGGCCCACAATGTCGGCAGAAAGTTGCCTTATGCTGACATCGCTGGACGACAACAGCTCTCCCACAACACGAAGAAACTGGTCCTTATAAGTCGACGACGCAGCGGGGTCGGTGTACTGCACCAAGTCGCTGATGGCAGATAACCCACACAATTTCAAGTTGATATTTTCTTCGTTGATGAATTCCACCACCGTTGGGAAGATGTTATTGAACACCGGCAAAAATGTATCTTGACTGTTCTTAAATATGGACGTAAGCACTCCGCTGACCTTGTCCAATATTTCCTCGTCCGTATACTCAGAATCTTCGAGATCCACGTCTTCGGTATATTCGTCGTCCTCGTCATCCTTTTGTTTGATTCTGTCACTGACATCCGATAAATTGCTGCTAATGGAGTCAGCCAAATATGTGAGTTGAACGTTCGACATCAGCTTGACTTGCAATGTGTCTATACAAATCTTCAAGCACAGATAGTAAGCAATCAAGAGTTCTGACATCGGCTCATTAGTCAATGTTTGGCACATCTTCTCACAAATTTGAGACCAGATTTCTAACGTCTCCCTCGAATCTTTACCTGTGGCTGCAACGGTACACTGGATCACAGATGCCAACGCCATGGCAGCGGAAACCCTCACACCATCATGCAAATAAAAATCCAAAGCAGGTATAGCAATTTGCACTACTTGTGGCACCCAAGGAAAGAAATCCTCCTTCAAATCCATGGCGTAACTATTGAGTAATTCCATGGCTGTGACCTTTTCATCCAATGCAGCAGTGTGAACAGCGATATGTCTTCCGCTCAATTGAATTACGTCCCATTCTTCACTTTGTTGGTACTCTGCGGCTTCATCTTCGTCTAAGACGGTGATGTCTTGAGTGGCCTTGGCAGTCTCTATTAATGGAGGTAATATTGATGGGAGATACTGGTTGAATTCTTTCCCAACCACCTTACAAATCCGTGCCCAACCTTGATCCAAATGTGGAACCACTTCGTCGTCAACAGATTCAACAGTAGATTGGATATGACCGAATAATTGAATCAACTGGTTTGCATGTTCTGAAAATTTTTCTTTCCCCACAGCAGATGCAATCAAAGTAACACAATCAATACACCGACCCAACAATGCCCTATTTTCATCACCTAGATCCGAGTTCATGACATTGAACAATAACGGCATTAAAGTATCATAATACTTGATGAATTTTTTCTCTGCAGCGTCGGCTATTGCAGAAATGGTACTAAGAACTTGTTCTTGAACGTATCTCTTTTGAGAATGCAAAAGTCCCAATAAATTGTTTAAGAGGTCATCCAAATAAGGTTCAATTGCTTCTTTAGTGGCTGCTTCACAGAAATTGACCAAGGCGGCAGCAGCATGCGCTTGTACTCTTGGAACAGACTGGTTTGTCAATTTCGAAATCAAAACTGGTAAAATTTGTTGACCTGAAGTCCGTTGTATTACATCTGCAAAGTCGGTGGACATTTGTCCGATGGCGTTACAACATGCGTATTGTACCCTCGGATGATCATCATTTATCAATGGTAAAATCATTTCGAGAATCTTGGGGATTTCATTCATTAATACATCTGCACATCCTTCCGCTGCTGCAGACAATGCCATCAAAGCTGCTTGTCTTTCCCTCCAGTTATTGGAGGAGAACATACCAGGCAAATGACGGAATAAAGGACCAGCTAGCGAGTTCCCTCCCAACTTCAAAGCAACTCTATCCAAACTTTGGCGGGCGGCCTCATACTCCAATTCTTCATCTTCTTCGTCCTCACACGTATTATTATTCCATTCAGCCGCATCGTCGTCGTCTATACTCACCTCGGTTAACATCGATAAGTTCACCAAAACGATGGTGGTGGTGTAAGTGTCGCTTCTTTTGCACATAGAAGGACTGACCTCAGCGAATGTCGTCAACAATTCCAAAGCACCATTCCGAGTGTTAGAGTCCAAGTCTTTATTCTGTGACACGGCCGAACAGAATTCTATTATGGTGGGGAACATATCTTTGAACATCTTTGGGGCAACCGTGACCAACTCGATCAATGATTCCAAAACCAGAGCCAAGGCGAAGTCTTGCCCATTCTCCAAAAACATAGGCAATGAGTTCAATAAGTTGGGCAATAAAGGTGACATTGATCCCCACACCAGTTTGGGCAAGTTCTTGAAAAACTCCACAAACGCCGTGCAAGAGGCAATTCTGACGTCGTCATCGGAATCTTGGAATCCTTGGTTGAATACCGGCAACACATGTTCCAAGTACTTCTGACCGATGAGTTCAGGTGCTGCTGAAAAAATTCTGAATGCCGATTCTCGAATCGAACTATTTGGGTTTGCGGCAGCGCTGAACAAAGCCGGTATCAAGTCGTCCCACGACCTTTCTGGTTCGGTGTATTCTTTAGCCACTTCGGCGATAGCATCACTTAATTTGTGTCTAACTTGAGTGGATGTCTCGCTGAGAAATCCTTTCAAGAGAATTTCCCGGATTTGGTATCTTGCCTGGTCGTTGATGACAGAAATGTTCCTGTCTGTGAACTTGCTGGTTTCTTTGGGGGACTTGATGGCAATTCTTCTGAATAACACAGCGGCGAAAGATCTGACAAGTTCAGTTTGACCTATACATGATTGTTCTGCCAAAAAAGTCAATAACACTTCAACTTCGGCCTGATTGGACCAATTGTCCTCAAGAGACCTTTCGGCGTTGCCCCTGACGTCATTTTCGGATGACGATAAGCTGAGCAACAACTGGCCTAATGTGTTGTTGATTTCAGCTGGTAAAACAGACATGTTGTGTTATCCTTTATTAGTTTAATCTTCACGCTAGAAAATACGCTAAAGAAAAATTTTAATCGGTAGAGACACGAGGCTCGAAAAAGCACGGTTGCCAGTCGTTATTACAACAGAGCAGAGAGGTTCAGATCACACCACAGAAGCTGGAATAACCAAGGTTATGTACAGGTTGTGTATTCGTTCATCATTTCTTCAAGATGGTAATGACATCTTCATCTTCCAATACATGACTCAACCCCACAATTTGAGGTGAATGTTTTACTGAGGTTCCATACACCAAAGCACTTCTGAAATCAGCCACCAACGACTTATGGATAGAATTACAGAAATCTTCCACACTACACCTATCACTTCGTAACACCACCGGTTCTTCGAAGTCGGGCAATTTCCCCTTTGGTTTAGTGTAGACTCTGACCAAGTTTAACTTGGACCACATAAGTTCCAACAAGTCGTCCAAATTCCACCCATTACCAGAAGATATTGGCACTGCATCAGGGATCTTGGAAAGTAAATCCAATTCTTGGATGGAAAACGAGTCGATCTTGTTCAACACGTAGACCGCAGGGATGTACCTTCTGTTAGGAGCTTCAATAGCATCAATAAGATCGTCCACGGTGGCATCGCATCTGAAAGCGATATTGGCGGAGTTGAGTTTATACTCGCTCATCACGGCTCTGATTTCATCATTATCCAAATGGGTCAAGGGTACGGTGTTGGTGATATTGACCCCACCTCTTTCCTTCTTGGTGATGACAATGTTGGGAGGCTGTTTATTGATTCTCACTCCCATACCTTCCAATTCGTGCTCGATGATTTGCTTATGCTGCAATGGTTTATTCACGTCTAAAACAAGAAACAACAAATTCACAGACCTTGCCACTGCAATAACTTGTTTACCTCTACCTTTACCATCTTTGGCACCTTCGATAATCCCTGGTAAATCCAACATCTGAAGCTTGGCCCCTTTGTATTTGATAACCCCAGGAACTGTGGTCAATGTAGTAAATTCGTATGCAGCCGCTTCTGAATGAGTCCCTGTTAATTTCGACAACAACGTCGACTTCCCCACAGACGGGAAACCAACAAATCCCACGGTGGCCACACCGGTTCTGGCAACATCGAAACCGGCACCACCTCCACCACCACCTCCAGTACTATCACTTATTAACTCTCTTCTTAATTTAGCCAATTTGGCCTTTAATTGCCCCAAATGAAAGGACGTGGCCTTATTTTTTTGCGTCCGAGACATCTCATCCTCGATGGCCTTGATTTTCTCTACCGTCGTCATGGTTCTGAATGTCTGTCCTCACAAAAATAGTTGAGTAGAACGTATAGTTTTACGTATCTAAATGAAAAGAGCAAAAAAAAAATTTTAGAAGAAAACTCGCGATTAACGGTAATGCTGCGAAGAACTACTAAAAGAAAATTTTTTTTGATCTTTTTTTCAGAATAAGTTTGACCAAGTTAGTAAATCATATTAACAATGGCTAAAAAAGGAAAGAAAGGAGCTAAAGCTGGAGGAGACTTCTGGGACGAAGAAGAGAACGTCGAACAAGTCGAGGCTCAAGAATTGGGTGGATCTGTGGAAGGTGCAGCAACTGACAATGGAGCAGCAAATGCAGAAGATGCCGCCAGCGGGTCTAACGAGCCAGAGGCTGCTTCTGCTGATGCCGTTGCTGAAGATTTCTTGAGTTCTATTAGAAAGTCCAAACAAAAGAAGGAAACCAAAGAAGAAGAAAAGAAAGATGCCCCTAAAGTGTTGAGTAAGAAAGAGAAGGAAAGATTGAAGAAGGAAGCTGAAAAACAGAAGAAAAAAGAACAAGCTGCTTTGAAGAAGGCTCAGCAAGCAGAGAAGAAAGAGCAGATCAAAGAGGCCAACAAGCAAAATGCCGCTGCCGCTAAGTCATCCGCTGACGTTTCTTCGAGTACCGAGAATTCGGCTTCCGCCACCCCTGAACCTGAAGAATCAAAATCCAAGATTAAAAAGAAGAAGGGGCCAGGAGGGGGTGCTATAGCCGCTTTGAAACGTCAATTGGAGTTAAAGAAACAATTGGAAGACGAGCAACGTCGTCTCGACGAAGAGGAAGAAGCTGCCCGTGCTGAAGAAGAGAAATTAGAAAAGGAAAGTGAAGAAAAGAAACTTGCAGCCAAAGCTGCTAAGAAAGAAAAGGAAAGGTTGAAGAAAGAACAATTGAAGGCCGAAGGGAAGTTGTTGACCAAAAAGCAGAAGGAGCAAAAGAAGTTACAAGACCTTCGTCGTCAGCAATTATTGGCTGGTAATGTCATTGTTCCAGCTTTACAAAAGGACAAATCTGCTGCTAAATCGGATGATCAAAAACCCAAAAGGATTGTGTATACCAAGAAGAAAGCTTCTCAACCTAAGAATTTCACTGCCAAGGCTGCTCAAGACACGAAGAAGGATGCTGAAGATGACGAGGATGATGTCGTGGACGATTGGGAAAAGATGGCTCTCGACGATGGTGAAGTCGATGATGATTGGGAAAACGCCGCCGAAGAAGAAGTAGCTGAACCAGAAGTAGAGGAAGAAGAAAAGGAAGATGATGAAGATGACGAAACTGATGAAGTTGAGAGACTCGAGAACGATGTCAGGGACAATGAAACCGCAGCCGGTAAACTCGACAAGAAAGTGGAAGCTACCGAGGTGGTGAGATCACAGAAAGAGGCCGAAGCCAAAGCAACATCTCAAAAGATCAAAGAAGTTGAACAAAGTGCCAATGCACTTGAAAAGGAATTACGGTCTCCAATTTGCTGTATTTTGGGTCACGTCGATACCGGTAAGACCAAGTTGTTGGACAAAATCCGTCAAACTAACGTCCAAGGTGGTGAAGCAGGTGGGATCACGCAACAGATTGGTGCCACTTATTTCCCAGTAGATGCCATCAAGCAGAAAACTGAAGTGATGACCAAATATGAGAAGAGAACTTTCGATGTTCCAGGTCTTTTGATCATCGATACCCCAGGGCACGAGTCTTTCACTAACTTGAGAAGCCGTGGGTCTTCATTGTGTAATATTGCCATTTTGGTCATTGATATCATGCATGGGTTGGAACAACAAACGTTGGAATCCATCAGATTATTAAGAGACAGAAAAGCACCATTCGTCGTTGCATTGAACAAAATCGATAGATTGTTTGATTGGGAAACCATTCCAAATAACTCATTCCGTGATTCTTTTGCTAGACAAAAGCCATCAGTTCAATCTGAATTCCAAAACAGATACGACCAGATTAAATTAGCTTTAGCTGAACAAGGTTTGAACTCGGAATTATACTTCAACAACAAGAACATCTCCAAATACGTTTCCATTGTTCCCACATCTGCTGTCACCGGTGAAGGTGTGCCAGATTTGTTATGGTTATTGATGGAATTGACACAAAAGAGAATGTCCAAACAATTGATGTACTTGTCTAAGATTGAAGCCACTGTATTGGAAGTGAAAGTGGTTGAAGGGTTTGGTTACACCATTGATATCGTGCTATCTAACGGGATTTTGAGAGAAGGTGATAGGATTGTGTTATGTGGGTTGAACGGTCCAATTGCAACCAACATTAGGGCATTATTGACACCTCCACCTTCCAGAGAATTAAGAATCAAATCGGAATATGTCCATCACAAAGAAGTCAAGGCAGCCTTGGGTGTCAAGATTGCAGCCAACGACTTGGAAAAGGCCGTCGCTGGGTCAAGGTTATTGGTTGTAGGAGAAGATGACGATGAAGAGGAAATGATGGAAGAAGTCATGGACGACTTGACCGGGTTATTGGATTCTGTTGATACCTCCGGTAAAGGTGTGGTTGTTCAAGCATCTACGTTGGGTTCTTTGGAAGCCCTTTTGGATTTCTTAAAAGATATGAAGATCCCCGTGATGTCTATTGGTTTAGGGCCAGTTTTCAAGAAAGATGTTATGAAAGCCACCACCATGTTGGAAAAAGCTCCAGAGTACGCCATCATGTTGTGTTTCGATGTCAAAGTCGATAAAGATGCAGAACATTATGCCCTGGAACAAAACATCAAAATCTTCAGTGCAGATGTCATCTACCATTTATTCGATGCATTCGTTGATTACCAAAAGAAGATTCTTGAACAACGTCGTAAAGACTTCATGGAATACGCCATTTTCCCAACCGTGTTGAAGACGGTTCAAATCATCAACAAGAGGAACCCTATGATTATTGGTGTGGACGTGGTAGAAGGGACCTTGAGAATAGGGACTCCAATATCTGCCGTTCGTAGGGAACCCGGTAGTTCTGTGCCTAACGTGGTGTTACTTGGAAGAGTAACGTCGTTGGAAGTGAATCACAATTCCGTGGACCAAGTTAAAAAGGGACAGACGTCCGCTGGTGTGGCTATGAGATTAGAAGGTCCTTCTGGGGTGCAGCCAACTTGGGGACGTCATGTGGATGAAACCGACAACTTGTACTCGTTAATCACCAGAAGATCGATCGATACTTTGAAGGATCCAGCTTTCCGCGATTCTGTCTCCAGAGATGATTGGTTATTGATCAAGAAATTGAAGCCTGTGTTCGACATCAAGTAAATGGGGTATATAGTAAGGATCTAGTGTATAGGTCAAGAAGTTATTCAGTACAAAGGTGGAAACCAGTACTTCAGGGTCTTTCCCTTGAGGTTTCCCTAACTCTTTCACCTCATTTACACACACATCAGGCCTGGCAATCCGAACTTGTGCCACAAGGTTTTATTACTTCTGTTCTACAAAGCCATAGGGTTTGGGAACCTCAATTAAACGAAGATGTGACATAAAAAATGTTGTACAAACCAGCCTCTATACTTTCCGCAGAAATAAACGGCCAAGAATTCGGCCATTTTGCGTTTACATGGCATTTCGTAGTAGCATACCAGTTACCACTTCACCAACAAAAGTGAGAACTTATTTTATTTATATTAATACTGGAAAAAAAATAGTCCGATCAATTTTGTACTTTTAGGTTTTTTCCATTATCAGTTGTTACTCAGTATGTCTGTCCACGTCACCAAAAAAGAACAGGTGAGCCAATTGCTTGCAGACTACGACTACTTTCTTTTCGACTGCGATGGAGTGCTTTGGTTGGGAGACCATTTGCTTCCGTACATCAAAGAGACATTGGACATTTTGAAACAACACAAGAAGACGGTCATTTTTGTCACCAACAACTCCACCAAGTCCAGAAAGGATTACCTCCAGAAGTTTGAGAAGCTCGGGATCCCCGGAATCCAAAAGAACGAGGTGGTTGGGTCCTCGTACGCCACCGCCGTGTACATCCACAAGATCTTAAAGTTGCCGTTAGACCAAAAAGTCTGGATTTTGGGAGAAAAGGGGATCGAACAAGAATTGCATGAATTAGGTTACAAGACCATTGGGGGTAGCGATGAGTCGCTTGTGGCATCCGGGGTGGAATTCGACCAAAATCACCCCTTGTTGACTGATTTGGACCCCGCTGTTGGGTGTGTGGTTGCCGGTTTATGTATGACGGTGAACTACTTGAAGTTGTCGATAACCATGCAATATCTTTTGGCCAAAAACAAGTCCATCCCATTCATTGCCACCAACATCGACTCCACCTTCCCACTGAAGGGCAAGTTATTGATCGGGGCTGGGTCCATCATTGAAACCGTTAGTTTTGCTAGCGACAGGCAACCAGATGCCGTTTGCGGCAAACCCAATCAGTCAATGATGAATTCCATCAAGGCCGACAACCCGGGGCTAGCAGACACCCCCAAACGGGGACTTATGATCGGAGACAGATTGAACACCGATATTAAGTTTGGTAGATTGGGTGGTCTCGATACCCTTTTGGTGCTTACGGGAATCGAGACCGAAGACAACGTGCTTAAACAGGACAAGGACGTGGCCCCTACCTACTACATGAACAAGCTTGGGGACATCCATGAGTTTTTGGCAAATTAGTAGACGATGATTACTTAGTTAGACCAGTGCCTGGTTTCAGCCCCACCACTCGGTCTGATAACCAGGCCCACGCCCGGTAGCGAGCCGGTAAATACACGCTTTCTGACGTCATGGTGATGCCACCGCCAGCACCAAGTGCCATCACCTTCCAATTATGTTTGCAGTTATGGGCGTTTCTTATTATGAGTATGTGCGTTTCCAATCTCGCTATATGTGCCTCTTCAATTGTGTTATGAATATGTGCCTTGTTATGAGGTATGTGCCTTATGTGATGAGCGCCCACCGCTTGCATTAATAGGCCGCCGTGCTTAAAACTTCCTATCTGGTCGTTTTCTGCAAGATTTCTGCAAGGTGGGCCCCCCGGTCTACGCACACCGACGATCTCAGCGCCGTTCGTCTAGAAGCCGCCACAAAAGGTTAATCCTCCAGCACCACGAGCAAAATAAAACACCAATTGGTGTCCAAGTACAGAACGGCGTGCCCCTGCAAAAGGCCATGTTGGAAACGTTTGCCTAGGCTTTGCCTCACAGGTTTTACACCATTGGTTTTGGCGTTTGTTTCTATTGTTCGTTTACCTTCGTTTAAGCCAAGCGTGTCTACTAGCAATTTTCATGCTCTCCAGACTCGCAAGTTTTTTTTCTTAGTCAAATTGTATTGGAAATACCGCTTTTCTGCTTCTCTGACGTTGGTTTTTTTTTTCCTTTTCCTTCTCAATTTCTAACTTGACTTTTTTTTTTGACTTCGTTACTTTTTTTCTTTCTTCCAGTTGATTTTGAATTGGTCTGGTTATTTTCCTTTCTATTTACGTTTGCAACACCTCCATCGAAACACTGTGGTGCCAATTGTTCAAACACTGTTGATTTCACATACAGAATTTGGTTCTAAAACGTTAATAACCACTTTCGTTAACCATTATTTTTCCCTTTTGTATCATAGCATTCTTCTCCATTGAACCCAATTTAGGTGACAAATTGAATCTAAGTCCCCCAAAACCATCCCCAGTTCCCCCTCCACATATACACACACGGCACTAGATTTGACAACAATGCCGGAACAAAGAAAACGCAAATTACAGGATTCGGGGTTGATTGCATGGCCTGTGTTCTCCGAAATCATTGCCATGGACGAGGAGGAAGAAGACTTCTCCCAGCAATTATTCTACACATTTATTGAACAAGCGGTCGATACTTTCAAGAAGATCAACAAAGATATAAAGGCCAAGAATTTGGCAGGCATTGCTTCCTTGGGCCATTACTTGAAGGGCAGTGCTTCAGCGTTGGGCTTAGTAACGGTTTCCAACCAGTGTGAAAGAATCCAGGATTATGGCTCCAAACAGAATACCGACGAGTTTGAGCTTGACCAGCTGGAGTCGGAATCCAAGGTGGACGAAAAGTCGGACGAGTACTGGCTTCTATTAGTCGAGGATGCATTGAAGAAGGCTGAGAGTGGGTTCACGACAAGTATGAATGCTCTCAGTGAATATTATGACGACGAGTCATTAAAGATACAATCTTAGAAGATAGACCTCCAAGGCAAGCCCCGGAACCGGTAATAGGTTTATTCTTGGATCTAACAAAAATATCAAATATATACAATGTGTCATTAGAATCAAGGTTTCCATGGCGTGTTCTTGTGCCAGGGTGACCGTCAGGGCGACCTTGCCCAATTTGGTTATGGGTGTTTCAGTTTGTTCCCATGTATCCTATTTTTAGCAGTATTGCACCTTGCGTTAATTGAGCTCTTTCAATTCCATAGCTGAATTAAAGTTCTAAACTTGTTTCTTGACACTTGGAGGGGTCCTTTTCGATAACCCCTTCATTCCGTCTTCGATATTGCATAGTCACTCTTTTCGTTCAAAAAGAACCATAACCCTAAACCGGAAAATCTTGCCTTGACAACTTTGTGTCCTTCATACAGCCCCTCTCAGACATCAGACCCCAATTTGGCGATGATGAGTCTAACTCAAATTTAAGATTTGAACAGGCCTACCACACCGGGACTTGTGCTTTCAAATTAGCTCCTATGTTGCAACAAACAAAAGTCCATGTATTCCACATCATATGGGACCACAGTCCTCAATTTCGTGGGGACGTATAACAATCTGCCGAACCCATGATTCCCATCAGGGTTGATAAGCTGTTTGCAGGTCACTGTTTCCCAATCCGGCACGACGGTGTTCCCAACAAGATCGGGCTCTGCACCATTGGTCTTGCCAGAGTTGTCGATGTAATAATGACATTGGCCGATGGGCACCACCGTGCTGGGTGCAAAAATATTTTTGTTGTTCATATCATTAAGGATGAAGCTTGTTGCTTCAAATAACTTGACGTCTTCGTTGAAATCGCCGGGCAACAACCCATCGAACCCTGATTGTACAAACTGAAGCCTATGGTTATCGGGTAGGAAAAACGAGTTGGGAAAATGATACCATTCCCGCCCTACACAAACATTGACCTGCGAAGCGTTCAACCCGTTGCTCACATTGGAGCTCAATTGTTTAGACACCGATAGTGGAGCACTATAATTTTCCACCAAATTGACAGTTCTCAAACCACTGATCACCGTTATTACCACATGAGCCAACAAGTAGCCACCTTTCAAAGCCTTTCTGATTTTTGGTGCCAGGACCACTGATTTTGCGGCCTCGTACACAAAAGTCAAGCCAATGGCACTGTTAACAAGAATCAACGAGTAAATTGGGTACAAGAACCGTTCTTCCTTGTGGGGCTGGCCAAAGAAAATACCGGTCCATATCAAAAGTGGACCATTGATCACCAACCAGGTTTTTTGTGGCTTCACAACCGCAATACCCAATGCTGCCAACGGCACCAACAAGTTGAAGTTCAAAACCAAATTCAACACGTAATAGCTCAATGGTTCCACGCCAAATATCTCAGGGCCCTCTCCCTCTCCTCCAAACACATTATACAACACGATGTTCAAAGGTATGAGCACCAATTTCCTATAGAACATGGAATCTACCAACACCACCACCGCCAAAATGGATACCAAATTGACCACGCACCCTAGCACTACCTTAAACAAGAACTTGTACTTTACCAGCACCACGTAAAGCCCATAGGGCACCGCCAACACTAAAGCAAATGGCCACCCCACGAGGCCTCCAACCATAACCCACGACAAGCTCAATACAGCACCTTCGACAGTGAACTCCTCCAAGCTATAGCTCAAGGAAAGAGTCATGCACTGCATAGCAAAAGATGAAGGCAACAATTCCACCCCAGCATGGGCAACCCCCGTACTGACGGTACTCAAAAACAAATAGCTTCTTGCAATGTTCACACCTTTGGCGCTCAAAAGTGCCTTGTACAACCGCCACTCAGAGTACGCCGTGAATGCCGCCAACATCAACCGAACAATGTAGAAAAACACATATGGAGCCACTGGCACAGCCGCAAGATCCAACACGTATTTCACAGGGGCAATCACCAAATAATATGGCATCAAGTACGCATACGATCTGATAGCGAATTCCGGCGAGTATTCCCATGTTCGTTTACCGAATCCTCGGGCCAAGAAATTCAATGGTTCCCAATAATTGAACGTCTCGTCACAGTCGGGGATGATCATCACCAAAGAGGTCCAAATCCTCACGATTATATTGAAAAGAACCAACATCGTTAAGAAGAAAGGTGTTGCAATCGTTTGGTTTTTTTTCACCACCACAAATTTATGCGTCTACTCAAATTCTACTAAATGCTAACTTACATTACGACTATAGACCATACTAATCCTTTTTCAACATGGAGTCACGGGCTGGGCCAGTTCCCACCCACTTGACTGGAACACCAATGTAGTCTTCAATGAAGGCCAAGTATTTCTTGGCGTTCTCTGGCAACGCATCGTAAGACTTGATCTTGGTGATGTCGGCTTCCCATCCAGGTAACGTCTTGTATTCGACGTCGACTTTGCCCAACACCGTCAAGTCTTCTGGGAACGAAGGGATGGTCTTTCCCTTGTAGGTGTAAGCAACACCGACTTTGATCTCTTTAAATTTGTCCAACACGTCCAATTTGGTGATGTTCAAGGCGGTGTACCCATTGATCAAGGTGGAGTATTTCAACACCACCAAGTCCAACCACCCGCATCTTCTCTTTCTTCCGGTAGTGACACCGAACTCAGCCCCAACGGTCTGCAAAGTTTCCCCGTCGGCATTCAACTGTTCGGTGGGGAAAGGTCCTTCGCCTACCCTGGTGGTGTAAGCCTTGACCACCCCGTAAACGTTTTTAATGGTCTTTGGAGGAATTCCTAACCCCGTCAACACACCACCAATCCCGGTGTTAGACGACGTCACGTAAGGGTAGGTACCGTAGTCCAAATCCAACATCAAAGCGTTGGCACCTTCAACCAAGATCTTTTTGTCGGCAGCGATGGCTTTGTGGATAAAGTCCACGGCATCAACCACAAACGGTTTCAAGAGGGTTCTGTACTCTTGGTACTTCTTCAAATCGGCCTCGATGTCGTATTCAAAGTCCCCGTATCTCTTGTGTCTGGACTCTATCAACCTGGTGTATCTAACCTTGAATTCTTCCCATGCTTCGGGCTCTTCACTGACCAAATGGTGCACTCTGATCCCTGACCTGGAAGCTTTGGTGGAATAAGTAGGTCCGATACCTTTCCCGGTGGTACCAATGGACTTCTTGGTGGTAGACAATTCAGCCTCCTTCAACTTGTCGGTTCTCTGGTGGAAATCGAACACTAAGTGACACCTGGAAGAAATGAAAAGACGATCTTTACAGTATAACCCTTTCTTTTCCAAATTGGCTAATTCTTCAAACAAAGATGGAATATGGACAACAACACCGCTGCCGATCAAGTTCAAACACTTGGGGTTCACCAATCCACTTGGCAATAAGTGGAAGTCGTATTTGGTGTCTCCGACAACAATTGTATGGCCCGCATTATTTCCTCCTTGACATCTAGCACACACATCGATATCGTCACATAAAATATCCACTAATTTCCCCTTACCTTCGTCCCCCCATTGAGATCCTAATACAACGTCACACATGTAGTTTGCTTTTGTCACTTTTTTATTGTTTTGAACGATTCAACTCGTTAACCAAAAACCAAAAAAAAAAAAAAATCTTAGAGATGGTTCAACGTTTTTCTCTATATTCTCAAGACTCATTCAATTTGCGCACGAGTCACTACCAAGAGTCAACTAATTATCACCCTGGTGTTCTCCGAGCCAGAGAAACCGCCATCAACGGCGTGTTGCATTCATGGCCCTGTTCTTGGCTCAGGGCTTTTTGCGTTTTGTACATAGCTTGCTTTGAACTATTTTTAGGGCCAGTTGCTGCATGGGTCTGAAAAACCCGGACTGGAAAATCGGCGATGAGTTGGTGTAAGGATCTGGTGTAAGGGTCTGGTGTTTTCCTCCACCACAGAAAGCGCTTTTTACACTTCAGAGGCCTTCAAAGGCCTCCAAAGGCGGTCGAACCCCATTCACACCACTTCCGGTCGAACCGTAGTACCGCCGTCCAACCAGCGCCTAACTGGCCCTCTTTGTGGGCACTCTTTTGTGCACTCATTTGTGCCTTCATGCGCTATATCTGAAAATCGCATCTTACTTTCGTATGTCAGCCATGAATCAAGAAGTATCACTACCTATACCACAATACCCGCCGTTCACACTCAGATCTTCGTTGATCGACAAAGATCCCGTGATCTGGGTTCATCTTCTCGAAAGCTACATCCAGCTTTTCCATTATTTGATGGAAGACAATTTCCAGTATCTTTCAGTGAAGTCCAAACAGCAGTTGTACACGTTTGTTAAGTCATACCTAAATGAAACGTACGGAGAAGAGAACAAGATCTTCTCTTTGGGTGCTACCAACGTGGATATCCAGAAAAATGAGCAGGAACTAAAACGGCTCGTGTTCCACACAATTAAGTTGTATAGTCTTTTGAAGTTCAACCTCATAGGCGATTCCATTTGGTACTTTGTCGGCATTTACATCAAGGGCAACAACACCGTTGTGAGGGGGTTGGTAGACGGCTCCTTCAAGTCCCGATTCAACGACAACAAGAAATCAGGCAAGATCAGCTCTATACTGTCGGTCCAGGGCTATTTGGAAAAGGTGATGATGAATGGGAAGTTCACATCTAACGATTTAGAGTGCTTATCGATGTTATTGGGGCAAAGCGTCACAGGTGTTTCTGCCACCACCATTGGGTTGGACAACAGAGAGAGAGTGGGTAAGAGTGTCAGCAAGAAGGCATCCGTCGATTTTGCTGAAAAGTTTGTTGATTCCAACTGGGTGCATATACTAGAGAAGAGTTATGCGGATGGACGAGGAATCCATGCTCAGACTGCCAAAGAAGTAATGGTTGTATCGTTGATCAGTCTCCCAGCGGCATCGATTATAAAGTTGGCCAAGGCCGTGGGGGTGGAAAGTCCGGTGGATCTAGCAAAAACGCCGTTATTCGGGTCGCTTATCGTGTCTCCGGAGCTACAAGCGTTGATTTCGGGGCTAGGGGAACGAGCCAAACCCCTTGTGCCAAAACTCGAAGAGATGGTGGTGGAGGAATCACCAACAGAAGCCATTCACAGCTTAACGGGGATATTCCCGGATATGACCACTGAAAAGGCCAAAGCGATACTTCAAGAGCACAATAATAACGCTGAAGAAGTGATCAACTTACTCCTTGAAAACCCTGCCCTTATCAATGAAATACGAGTACCGGTTCCTGCTGTACCTAAACCAGCACCACGTCGTGGCCCCAAGTCTGCGGACAAAGAGGACTTCACCAAGTTCAAATCGAAGAAGAAGCAGAATGTCCATATCAATAGTCTTGAAGATACTTTGAAAGCGGCGACGTTGAAATTGGCCATGAGTTCGTTGGAAGACGACGAAGAGCCAGATATTGATATCTATGATCATTTCGAAAAGTATATAGCGGAAAAAGTGAACCCTGGTCTCGACGACGATGATGCAGCCAAGTCCGACGTGAAACAGCAGGCAGAGACAGAGAAGAGTGAAGGGGAAAATGCTAAGATCCAGTACCTTCATTCGGTGTACAAAAGTGAAGGGATCACCCCATTCTTGGGTGAAAACCGAAGCAAGACCATCAGGCAGCACATGAAAGAGTTCACGGGCTGGAGTGACCGGGTTATTGAAGACTGGGGTTCGATGCTCATGCTCCAATTGAAGGAAGAACCGGCGAAAGAAAACAATAGTGAAAAGGGCAAAAGCAAACCCCAGACAAAAAGAGACCACAAGCACAATGATAGACACAAGGCCTCTCGGGGCAACCATAACCGGAAGAGAGGACACGACAGAAAGGCCAGGTTGGAAGGACCTTGAGAAGGACCTTGAGAAGGACCTTGATTTGCAGACAATGAAAAATTCACTAGATCATATCAGAAACCCGAGAACACGGCAGACGAAATTCGCCCAAAGAAGAGTGTTGCTGACTTCCAACTCAACCAGTCAGTTCCTGTAACAATAAATATGGTCTATGCCGATTCCGAGCCGTTGCCGGGCCTTCCTATCTCTATTTTCCTCTTCCGTCTTAACAACCCATTCTTTATATGGAGTGAGAAAAATGGATCAGTACAAAAAAAGACATTGGAATTTACCTTTGCAGGTCTTGAATACACAAACCCCGTACACAAACACCGTACACAAATTAACGATTCAATGATCACGGCCTTCTTCATCTTCGATAGCAAGGGCGACGTGCTCATGTCCAAAGTGTTCAAGGAGGAAGTCAAGCGGAACGTGTCGGACGTGTTTCGAATTCAAGTCATCAGCGCCAGCACCAAAGTCGATAGCACCAAGGAAGTACGATCTCCGATTCTCACGTTAGGGTCGACATCGTTCATATACATAAGAAGCGGGAAGCTCTGGATTGTGGCGGTGACCCGGTCTAATCAGGACTGTGCAGTAATCCTCGAATTCTTGTACAAATTCGAAGCGTTATTGAAGTCCACATTCAATACCCCTAATGGACTAGTGGACGAGAAAATCATCAATAACTTCTTCAGCATCTATCAGTTGTTGGACGAGATCATTCAATACGGGTACCCGATCAATTTAGAGCCGGCATACTTGAAAGCAGTGATACCGGGGATGACTATTGGCGATGGGTTCAAATTGAATACGTCCTTGACCAGACGGAAATCAAGTGGATCCGGGTTCACGTTAAACAACAACAAGAGCTCGGATAAGTTGACGTTGCAGAACAGCTGGAGGCCTGCAGGGATTAAGTACCGGCGGAACGAAATTTATGTGAACGTGCAAGAGAAGATCAATGTTCTAACCAACGAGCAGCTGGAGATCTTGAGAGCGTACGTTGACGGAGAGATCGTGTTGAAGACCCATTTGAGCGGGATGCCGGAGTGTCGGTTTGGGCTAAATGACGGCGGGGTCGTCATCAACGGTGGGGCACCTTCTGCCACGCTGGCACAAGTTGTGCTAGAAGACTGCAAATTCCACCAGTGTGTGGAATTGGGCAAGTTCGACACTACGAGAGTGATCCAGTTCATCCCCCCGGACGGAGAATTCCAGTTGATGTCATACAACTGCGTACTGAACATCAATCTCCCGTTCAAAGTCATTCCGCAGGTACAACAAGTGGCCTCAAACCGGCTACAGTATAAGGTGTCGATCAAAAGCATGTTTCCTGAAAAAATCATCGCCACCGATGTGAACCTCAAACTCCCTACACCTAAGGGAGTGGTAAAACACTACTGCTCTGTCACCAGTGGTAAGACCAAGTTTCATCCTGAGGAAAATGTTATCATGTGGAGGTTCAACAAGCTTTTCGGCAGACAAGAGCATGTGCTAACAGGAGAGGTTGAGTTGTCTGGCGATACGGTCAAAGACCTTGCAAGTTGGCCCAGACCGCCTATGAAGCTCGAGTTCTTTCTTGACATGTTCAATTGTTCGGGGTTGATGGTGAATTATTTGAGGGTACAGGAGAAGAGTAACTACCGGACGGTGAAATGGGTGAAATATGCCTCGCAGGCCGGTCTGTACGAGATCAGGTACTAGGAGAGAATTGTTTCGTAGGCCGTCTGTACGAGACCAAAAAAGGCCTAACAATGAGTACTGGCGAACACTATTCACAATACGACTATGAGTGGAGCGTATGAATGAGATATCCACAATGTGACTGTAGATGAGTGGACCGATGATTGAGACGTCAAAGGGCTCTGCAATCACTGATGACAAAAACACAATATCCAATAACAACCCGAACTGTTGTCCCCGAGTTGGGTGAATTTCCTAGGCTAAGTTGCAGATAGCTGCAAAAGCAATGAAATCTTGATATGGATTTAGATGAAGATTAGTCCCAATGTTCTTGGTGAACGTGACAATATAATCCATAACTGGTCAACGGATTTTTACCGGTACAGAAGAGAAGAGCTTCCATAAGCACAAGATCTCAGATCATGGTGAGAAACAGACTGACCGGTTTAAACAACTTCCCACGTTGTCGCATCGGGTGCTCTAATCTAGTTGAAAGTGATATATAGCACAGCTTTCCCTTTTGTTTCCCTTTTCCCGTGTGGTTCCATTTGGCGATTGCAGCCTCTCAGAAGAATAAATCCACCAATTTCTGGGCCCTTCGCTCCTCTGTTCGACAGCATCCCTGTTCCACCGGAACTACCACCTGTTTGACCCTTCGCGATAAAAGTGGTAGTAAAATTGAAGAAAAAAAAATTACAGACACAAGATACCTTAAACATGAGAGATATAGTGGTCTTAGGAGGCAGCAGTCATCCCAACTTAACCAAGAGCATCTGCCGAGGGCTCACAGTAGAGAAAGGAGAGCTCTTGAGTAAGAAATTTTCCAACGGAGAGATATCTATTGAGATCCTTGATTCAGTCAGAGAAAAAGATGTGTTTATCATTCAAAGCGGATGCGGTGAAGTAAACGACAACTTCATGGAGCTTTTGATTGCCATAGCCGCCTGCAAGACAGCCAGTGCCAAAAGAGTCACGGCGGTATTACCGATGTTCCCTTATTCGAGACAGCCCGACGTCCCACATGCTGCTTCTATGACAGGTGCTCCTTCTATAACGGTGAAGAAAGACCTGTACACTTACGAGAGTGCTCCGGGAACACCAAAACCGTTGAAGGATGACCACAATGACGTGTTCAACAGCACGCCGCCACCATTGAATTTGCCAGTCAGCGCCGGTGCCGCTACTGGCGGAAACGACTTATTGAGTAAAGCTACATTGAACAATATGAGAATTCCTTCCGCAAACAACAAGATCCCTTCGTTGACCCCCACATCCATCGTCACCAACTCTGCGGCCGTCAATATCCCTTCTGTGGATGCTTACGGCAAGACCGACAGCGGGTACAAGCAATGGATAGCGCAAAATGGCACTTTGATCGCTAACTTATTGATCACTGCAGGTGCAGACCGCTGTATCACCATGGACTTGCACGATCCCCAATTCCAGGGGTTCTTCTCCATCCCCGTCGATAACTTGTACTCCAAGCCACTCCTCAAGCGGTACATCATTGACTATATCCCCAACTACAAGGATTGTGTGATTGTGTCACCAGATAGTGGAGGAGCCAAGAGAGCCACCGCCATCGCTGATGCCCTTGGATGTTCGTTTGCGTTGATCCACAAGGAAAGAAGGGCCAAGATCCCCAAGCAGCCACCCAGTGGGCAGCCGGTGCCGTCTGCCAGTGGCCCCCACGGTTCGCCAGCCACCGCTGCTGCTGCACCACCGATGGCCTCGTCCGCATCTTCGTCGTCCCTCCACGGAGCCCAAATGGTAGCCACCACCATGCTTGTGGGGGACGTCAAGGACAGAGTGTGTTTGTTGATTGACGACCTTGTGGACACCTCCTACACCATCACCCGTGCCGCCAAACTCCTCAAAGACCAGGGCGCCCAGAAAGTGTACGCTTTGGTGACCCATGGTGTTTTCTCCGGCGATGCTCCCAACAGAATCGCCAAGTCTGCCATCGACAAAGTGATCGTCACCAATTCGGTGCCTCAGACCCAAGTGTCTCAGATCTTGGGCGACAAACTCGAAGTGTTGGACATTTCCCGAATCTTGTCAGAGGCCATAAGAAGAATCCACAATGGAGAATCGGTCTCGATGCTATTCGATCATGGTTGGTGAAAATGGCCACCATTACCGAAATCTGGGGAAGCAACACTGGGCAACAGCAAGTCGTGGGCCGCACACCTCCTATTTGGGGAACACATTTGACTTTTCCACGTCATAAAGGGCATTTGATGCCTAGAATACTGCCTTACAATAACACCCCTATATTCCCCCCCAACCCTACGGAGTAACTCACAGAGACGGGCGTCGAGTCTGGCGCCATACCCCTCAATGCTCGCTTTCCACAGCTGCCGTTGGGGGTTCTGGTGATGCCACCGCCACAATGGTAATAAACTTTTGGCTACCCCGGCACTAGAATACCGACGGTTCCAGTCCTGTATAGTTGCCGCAAACCTTAACATAAAACAACATGCACACATCTACGCCGCCACTAGCCATCACCAACAGGTTGTGCGTCCACACACGGCTGGCTTTGATGTCCAGGTGCTATCGTTTACTAGGTGGCGGTGGCTCGCACCAGCCCTCGCCCGCAGCAGAGATGGACGGCCGCTCATCTCTGCCTTCGCTTCCACCTGCACGCCCCATGTTGATGGCGTGCGCCAACCGATATTGCCAACGACTCCACCCTGCATACAACTGCCAGCAGCCCTACATTTGTGGCCTTTATTTACCATTCAAGGTGCCAATGTACAGACCTGTCATACGGACGAACGTATAACGTCGGCCACTCCACAGTAGTATAAATAGCAGCAGATTTCGCCTTGGGCAATTTTTTTCAGTAGGTCCCATAAATTCCATAACGGTCAAAGATACGCTCATCGTAATTAGCCCAATTCTAGTAATACTGGAGCTCCCACATTATCTGACTCCACGTAATTCAATTGACTCCGATTGACGAACCTCATATAACGATATAGTTCGGCCACAAAGTGAAACTGAATAACCCCGTATTTGGAACCCTAGTCTTCAAAGTCTTTGAAAACCATCGGATACATTCTTGTTATTTCGGTTGTTCAAGGGATAAAAGTTCTTAAGTAACAGACAAACAAAAAAAAACAAAATACTAAAAACAAACATGTCATTAGATCAAGAGGTTCAAAACTTGTCGCTCCACAAGACAACCTCCAACAGCTCGTCGGTGGTCAGTGTCAAGCACGACTATGTCGACAACCCATTCAGTGGGAAGAAACACCAGGTAGATCAAGTGTTGGATATCTTGGATCATACGGGATTCATCCCTGAAAACTTGATTGAATCTGAAACCAAATGGTTCTACGACTCATTGGGAATTGACGATGTCTTCTTCGCCAGAGAGTCCGCAGAAGGTATTGCTAACCACATCCATGCTTTGTACGCGTGCAAAGTACAGGCTTTCAGTAATGATAACTTCAGTGATAGACCCTTGCTCCAATACAAAAAGGAAGCCGAAGATCACGCCGTGTTTTTCGACACCATCTCGTCCGACTCCACGTCGTTCTCCAATTCCAAGGCTTTTGAAACCAGAATCGACGACAAGTACATCGACCCTTCGTCCTCGGTGGAAAACAGTTACAGGGCTGAGTTCTTCAGTGCTTCTTTGAACTACAGCACCGATCCAATCTTATCGGGCATCTATGAAAAGAATAACTCCATTAAAAATCAATTGGTCAAATGTTATTTCATTTACAAGAACACCTACAGTAACAAGGAGGTGGCTGCAACCGAGACTGATATCGAGAAGATAGGTGATACTACTTTCTTGAAGATCGCATCTAAAAACACAAAGGGCTTGTACCAAAAGATCATTCTTGATGTGTTGAACACCACCGGTCCTGTGATCAGACACTACCCCGTTGAAGATTCTGAAGAATACAGAGTGATTATTGGTTTCAAGCAAAAATCCGCTGCAAGGTATAATTCTGCTTTGGCTGACTTAATCAACTACTATAATTTGCGTACCACCAGAAAATACGTTGAACAATTTGCCAACGGTACCACGATTATTTCGTTGTACATCACGTCAAAGCATAACAGAAAAAACCCTGTGGCTTTGTCTATTTACCAGGTTATCAAAGAAGCTTCTTTGTTGTACACCATTCCTCATAATTACTTCCACCAGGATTTCATCAACGGAGATTTATCGATCCAAGAATCCATATATGCCCACTGTGGTGTGATTTTTGTCACTCACTTCTTGAACAGGTTGGGTCCCGAATACAACAAGTTAACCTCGTTATTGGATCCTTCTAAATCTACTCAACATGCTGAAGTTTTGACTAGTTTGAAAAAAAGATTGAGAGCTGAAACTTACACTCAAAACTATATTCAAGAAGTGTTCCAAACACGGAAAGAGATTGTCAAAAAGTTGTATCGTCAATTTGCTGATGTTCACTACATCAGATCATCGATGGAAAAAACTTTGAGTTATCAAAGAATCAGTCAAATTACTCCATTCGCTAACGAAGATGATTTTGAAAAGATCTTGAACCGGGAATGTTCCCAAAATGAACTTCACATTTTGGTTTTGAGAGCTTTATATGTGTTCAACAAGTCTATTTTGAAGACCAATTTCTACACATCTACCAAAGTTGCTTTATCTTTCAGATTGAACCCTTCATTTTTGCCCACTTCTGAGTACCCAGAAACTCCCTTCGGGATGTTCTTTGTTGTCGGTAGTGAATTTAGAGGTTTCCACATCAGATTCAGAGATATCGCCAGAGGTGGTATTAGAATTGTCAGGTCCAGATCGGTTGACGCTTATAACGTCAATGTTCGGAACTTGTTTGATGAAAACTACAACTTGGCCAGTACCCAACAGAGAAAGAACAAGGATATTCCAGAAGGTGGATCTAAAGGTGTTATCTTGTTAGACCCAGGTTCGGCTCAAGAAAGACCTCAAGCCAACTTTGAGAAGTACATTGATTCCTTAATCGACTTATTATTGAAGCAGAACATCCCTGGCGTTAAGGACAACTACATCGACTTATACAACAGACCCGAAATATTGTTCTTAGGCCCTGATGAAGGTACAGCAGGGTATGTCGATTGGGCTACTTTACATGCCAAAAGAAGAGGCGCCCCATGGTGGAAGTCTTTCTTGACCGGGAAGTCTCCTCAGTTGGGTGGGATTCCCCACGATGAGTATGGTATGACCAGTTTATCGGTGAGAGCTTATGTGAACAAGATTTATGAGCAATTGAACATCAAAGATGCCTCTATCAGAAAGGTGCAAACCGGTGGGCCAGACGGTGATTTAGGAAGTAACGAGATCTTGTTATCTGGAAACGAGAACTATGTTGGTATTGTGGACGGGAGTGGGATCTTGGCTGATCCAAATGGGTTAGATAAACAGGAATTGTTAAGATTAGCCAAAGAGAGAAAGATGATCGACAACTTTGATGCCTCCAAGTTGTCCAAAGATGGGTTTAGAATCTTGGTGGATGACGTGGATGTCACTTTACCTAATGGTGTCAATGTTACCAGTGGAGTTGCGTTTAGAAATTCGTTCCATTTGAAAATCAAGGAAGTTTTTGGAATCAAGGGTGTGGAGTTATTTGTGCCTTGTGGTGGTAGACCATCTGCCATTGACACAGACAATGTTCAAGAATTGATTGATGAAAAAACTGGTAAGTCGATAATCCCATACATCGTGGAAGGTGCTAATTTGTTCATCACCCAGTCTGCTAAGATAACCTTGGAAGAAGCTGGCTGTATCATATTCAAGGATGCTTCTACCAATAAAGGAGGTGTTACGTCTTCTTCCTTGGAAGTTTTGGCTGCGTTATCGTTTGACGATAAAGGGTTCTTGGCCCACATGTGTGTGGATTCTACCACTCATGAAGTGCCCAAGTTCTACCAGGAATATGTCAAACAAGTGCAGCAGAAGATTGTGGACAATGCCGAAGCTGAATTCCAGGTGTTGTGGGATTTGAAGAAAGAAACTGGTGTCACCTTCACCGAGTTGTCCGATAAGTTATCCAGGAGCATCAACAAGTTGGGTGACGAATTAGCCAACTCCAAAGAGTTATGGAACGACGATATCACCTTCAGAAATGCTGTTTTACTTGACTCCTTGCCTCCTTTGTTGTTGCAAGAAATTGGTATCGATAATATTTTGGCTAGAGTACCCGAGACCTACTTGAAAGCATTATTTGCAACCCGTTTAGCTTCAAGATTCGTTTATTCTAGAGGTATCGATTCCAATCCTGCCAAGTTCCTTGAGTTCATTTCCTCCATCAGAAAAGAGTATGCCAAAAACGGGTTCTTGAACTAACTGGAGTATGAAGCTTCATTGGCTTTCGTGTAATCTTCACCGCTAACGACGGCAGTTCTTTTTTTTGTTTTGCTGTTGCGTTTAACCAATTTATTTTCCCTAATATATACATGAGTTTAACTTCTTCTTCACCAACATCGTGTGGTTTTCTCTAGTGATGCGTTCTATTGGGGATAATTCAAACCGTATCCCCAATCGCTATTTTCCATAGAAGTTCCAACGGTGTCTAATTGATCAGTTTCTCGATTTCTTTTCTGGCGTCAATCTCTGTTTCCAATTTACTCAAAACGTAATCGGCAGCAAAGGCCGTCACAAATGTGGAAGCACTTATGTACAACCTAGCCTTTGGCGGCAAATTCATCCATCTCTTGTAAAGGCCCATGGCAGTTGTTGATTGAAGAAAAACTCACTCAGAAAAAAACGAGCTGAGATTCTCATTACACCATGAGCTGCAAAAGACACCAAATCTTCCACACAGAACTACCGCCGTGCTGTGTGCAGTACCACCCAAACAAATCGGTGGTGTTCATCAGCACTTACAAGCTAGACGACGAAGGAACACAGAAAGGAAAAAAGCACGGTTCCATCGATGTCTACAAGCACAGTCCTATAGACTTGACCAAGGTATCAACTGTTGAGACCTCCGCTGTTTTGGACCTCAAAGTCATCACCGGTTCGACTATCGCTACATGCCACAACACTGGAGAAGTGGTACTCTGGGACTTCGATGACGAAACATACCTTTTGACCACAAAAAAAACTATGCAGGTGTTTGAAGACACAGTTACATTCATTAACTACAGCGAATCACATAACATGTTAATTGCCACTTGTACCGACGGGCAAGTCTGTAAAGTCGACCTAGAGACCTCGAACATGGAATACTTTGACAAAGGCCACGATCTCGAGTGCTGGATCAGTTGTTTTGGGCAATTGGGAGAACTCTCTAACGTCGTTTTCACTGGGGGAGACGACGCCAAGCTCATCTCGCACGATTTGAGGACAAACAGTCCTATTTGGACCACGAACACCAGACATCATGATGCGGGGGTAGTCTCCATTCTAGCTCCGTCAGCAACGTGGAACAGCGGCAGCTCAAACCACCTTTGGACAGGGTCTTATGATGATCATTTGCGAGTCTTGGACTTGCGTGTCATCGACAGAGACAACCCCAGCTTAATCGAAGGCTATATACCTTTAGTGCACCAGAAGCAGAACTTAGGAGGTGGGGTATGGAGATTGATTCCGTCCCCAAAAGATGACCGAGTTCTTGCGTGTTGTATGTACGACGGAGCCAGGATCATTGATGTGCAAGACGGGGAGTTCGTGGTGAGCAAGTACTTCAAGGAGGATCACGAGAGTATGTGCTACGGAGGCGACTGGGGGCACCATGGGGTAGTGACATGTTCCTTCTACGACAAAGTGGTGCAGAGGTGGGATCCGGACACCTGAGGTTTATTTTATAGTGTGTACGAATATGATATAGACGACGTTTCTTATGAGAACAAGCTCAAATCAAGAGGCACCGACGAGCCTCTTCCACTAGGATACAACTTCTCCTTGCTGTCTCCGAACCTTCTGGGGTGTGGGAGGGCTTTGGAGTTCACAAATTTGAACCGGCTAGAGTCGGCAATCTTGATTCGGGTGCCTTTTTCTGTGGAGCCATTGGTTCTGCTGGCATGGCTGATGGTGTAGGCAGAAGCCAGGATCTTTCTTAGTGATGCTCCTGCGGTTTGTGTATGCTCAAGCTTGGACGACGACGATGGGGGAGGCGGTGGGGGTGCTGCCTTCTTGTAAGGCTTTTTTTCGGACGACGGAGCCGGCGATGAAGGGACAGGAGCGGGTGACGCAGGAACTGGGGCCGCAAACGACGGTGGTGGCGCTGATGGGACTGAAGGTGCGCTGGCGGAAGGAGGTGTTGGAGCTGAGGGTAACGACGGCGGTGCTGGTGCCGTTGGCGGTTTCAGGAAAGGAAAAGACGGAGCTTGTGGTGGTGCATTGGCTTCGTTTTCTTCTTCTGAGGAGGTTTCAAACCCAGTATCTGAGTAGTCATCGTTGTCTTCATCATTATCATTATAGTCGTTGTGTTGAGCTTTTGGAGGCTGAGGTTGAATGAGCATGGCTGGGATTGGTGGTGCCCTGGCGCCTGTGGAGGACAATGCTGCTGGTGTGGGAGCTTTAGGCAAAGGTGGTGCCTGTGATGGGGTTGGCGGGGCTGGTGCTGGTGGTGCAGACATCGAAGGAAGCGGAGGCGCTGGTGGTGCAGACATCGAAGGAAGCGGAGGCGCTGGTGGTGCCTGAGGGGGCAATCTTGGTACAGCGGGAGCTTGTGTTTGGGGCATCGGTGGTGCCGCCCTTGGCAATGAAGGCACTTTAGCTGAGATTTTGGGAGCTGCTGGTGGCTTCGGAGCTGATATGTGTGTAGCGCTGGCAGCAGCAGACGCATTGGAACTCGATACCTTTGAATCGTCCACTACAAATGATTCGTCTCTTCTTGCGTTGATTTCACTGAGGAACGGTAAACCACCCGCTAGTGGATTGGCTGCAGGTGCAGGTGAGGATTTGCTTGGGGGGAAGGCAGCTGGCGGTGGAGGTGGTGCTGGCGGTGCTGGTGGCCCCTTGGCAGATGGAAGCGGTGGGGCTGGTGGAGCATTTGTAGACGGAAGCGGTGGGGCTGGCGGCGGTGCTGGCGGTGCATTGGATTTAGGTAACGGTGGAAGGCCTGTTGGTAGCGGTGGCGGGACCGAAGACGGTGGAACAGGTGCCGGCAGCTCAATTGAGGTTGCGGTGCTATTCCTCAGATGGCCAGACTTCTTTGGTCTCTCTGAAGGCATTTTGGGGGCGCTTGGGGCCGGTGGAGCAGCAGTTTGAGGAACCGAAGGCGGTAATGAACCTGGAACCGGTGGGGCTGTTGTGGGAACTGCTGGGGGCGCCGATGGAGGTGGAGGGGGTGGAATTGAGTTGGATTCCGTCCCCGTGGATCTCTTTGGTGGCCGAGCAGACGGCATTTGTGGCACAGGAGGAAACCCTGTTGGAGCAGCAGGTGCCTTATTCGGTCTCG